>MU186223.1:12287-29447 GCA_016904865.1 Pissodes strobi | reverse complement strand
ACACTTTGATTATCCGCCTTTTTAATTTCACTATAAACAATTCGACTATATTTCCATAATCAATAAACAATGAGACTGGGGGTTAAAACTTAATAATACCGGTTTAAAAAAAATTATGTGGTATGAAGGCATAATTTAAACCACAAACTACAAATTCTAGTAAATTTTTGTTAACTCTCTATCAGTGCACCAATTTTTTTAGTGATTGCTTTGTTTCGTTAATGGACTGTTGGACATTATATCTCTGTTAGCTGTCAGAAAATTATTTAAATAATCATGAATATGGGTTTTAATCATATAATGAGTAATGCAACTATTATAGGAATTTTTATGCCTCAAATATATTAAATGTCACAAAGTTTGCCTGAGGAAATTAAAGTAATATAAGGGAACATATACGAAAGTGTGAAAAAACCCTGGCTTTGTAGTATTCTAGAAAGTAAACTGTTCAATGTTTAATTAAGGTTGTTAATTATTAATGACTCATTAATTATTTCAATTTCACGGATAATATCTGCGCAAGAAATACATTTATAAAAAGAAGGCAAGTGCTGAATATTTAGAAGACAAGTTTGTAGTTGTTGATGAGTGAAAGAGGGAAGTCATCCGATTTTATCGCTGCTTTAAATCTTTGCGCTAATCAATTTCAGTCTTCCGGTGAATACATTCCAAAAAGATCGCGTTCCTTTCAGAATAAATATTATAGTTAGGGTCACTATTATTTTGCGGTCCTTACACGTTATTATTATTTTATACAATTTGGAAAAAGACGCTTAATTGAAGGGTTATCGTTTGATTAACTACATATTCCCACAACTTTCATGAGTTAAAATCACGTTGCTCCGTTCTTGTACACTGTTTTCACTTTTTAATGCTGGGAAGTATCTTTCCTACTTTTTGTTTGGCTCTCTCCCTGTATCCTGCCAGGCTGATCTCGCTGATGGCGGTGCAGATTTGTGGGTACTTTTTTCCTTTGATCACACTCAACGTTAGCTTTCACTACTTTTATATTCTTTTGTGGTTTGCGGTGCATTTCAGCACAGTAAGAAGTAGATCAATGAGTCCTCCTTGAGTTCTGAGATCGAGGTCCCTGAGCAAAAATATTAGCCACTCCCTACTTTTATCAGCATTTTCTTGCAGATGCAAGACTAGAGCAGCACCCTCTGGACTAAAAAGCCCTGAAGCTAAGAAAAACAGTAGTCAATATGGCCACCCGAGTTAGAACCAAAACTAAATCCTGTAAAGTGTATATTTCGAAGTTTTAATGCGATATTTGTGCTTTTACAGTGACCAATTTATACAAAGTTGGTATTTTATTGTGTTAATGGCAAGGACATGGCCCTGTGTTCGTGGAAATAGACTCTTAACCCTACTATGCTACACCATACTTCCTAATTATTCTATATTATACACTTAAATACTTATAGTACAGCTTATAGTTAGGAACTGATTACTCTGGTACAAGGTGTGTTTCCACAAATATCTATTATAATTTCAGAGCAGATAATACCTAGCAATATATCTGAAATTTTAATATTCACATTCTGTCTGCCTGAAATAAACAAACAAGTTCTTAAGGTTTTTATTTTGTGACTTTATAATAATAATGTCTACTTACATATTTACTTTGACTGCCTTTTGACGCTAGATATAATAGTTTTAGATATTTTTTAGGCTACAACCGGGCAACATCAGAGGTTTGATTTTAATACTTCAGTTTTACTTAGGATACCTAAACACTTTTTATTTGTAGCATTATTGAATATTGATTAAGGGTTGTAGGGTGGTTTTGGTAAGTGTTGTAATAATTAAAGTGTGTTTAAGCTTTGGTCTAAGTTCAGTCGCTTACTTGAGAACATTGACTTTAAAAATTGGTCAACCTGTTGTGTTCTCAAATGTAGAAAAGTGGCAAATATTTAATTTCTAAGAGAAGGTGAATTGAGACAGCAGTGGGTAAATTCAATTAAGAGGGAAAAATCATTTGTTCCAACCAATAATACTCGGGCAAGTTTTGATTTTCTATTTTTATAGACAGCGACTAGTCACACACTGTATTTTTAGGGGCTGTACCTAACATTACGTGCACAACATATGATAATTATTAACTGTATGATTTTTCTATTATTTACATAATAACAGCTTTGCAATACGTGCTTACTGTACCCCTAGGATGGTTCTATTGTATTCAATGATTGTCTTGACTGAGAGCGTACGTAGGCAATTAAAGTAAATATATATTTTGGGTGTGTGAACTCCACTTTAGGCGCAATGAAATTGAAAGGACTACAACCCATTTTATGGCATACAAATAATTTTTTTTTTTGAGTGTTTTGCCCCAGCTACATACCAAAACCCCAGACATCTAAAATAAAGTGCTCGAAAGCAAAAACCAAGAATTAGAGTACCAGCAAATGGAAAAAGTTTTAGCTGAGTATTGTGGTTGTTAAAGCTTAGCAAATTGATAAATCTTTCTCAACACTTAATGAAGCATACAGCAAAATAATAACCCAGCTTAATAAGTGCTAGCTGATAGCAAAGGGCAAAAATATTATATGCTTTATTAATATTGATAAAGCTCCTCAAGCTCACTTAAACTTTATTGTCTTTATTGCCTAAAATCTGTTTATATCAATAGAGTCAATGGGTGCTGCTATCAACAAAATTGTATATCAAGACAAACGCCAACTCAACTTACTTTATGAAGTACATCATCATCATTATTTATTATTCATCATTTACAAGTTTTCCTTATCAACTAAATCTTAAGATACTTATCTAATTACAAAGACTAATGTCCAGTTTCTTAAAGTATGGATAACTTTATTCTTCAAATATTTCCTATGACAACGATTGTTAATACAATTGTAACCATAGTAATTATTCTAGGAATAAAGTTATTCGGGCTTTGAGAAACTGGCACTTAAAGTACTAGTCAGGCGAAGGCGAGCCTTTGTGCACACGCTCTGTAATACAACCCTACGCAGTAGGGAACAAGCCATCCTCAGACGCAAGTTTAATAGTAGAGTGCTACTTATAACTTATTTTGACTTGTGTGGGCACCTCGGGGTTACAAGCTGAAATTTTCACAGAATGAAGGCTTTATTATATTAATTCAAAATCCGAAGGTAATAAAAAATCATGACGGGCAAAAGGGCAGTATACCTAAAAATCGAGATTATTATATGAACGTGTAGGATATTAAATTATAAATGTTTTCATTATATAATTCATCTACATTTTCCTACGAATTATATTTTTTATCATTGCTTGAAATATGCAGATTACATTGGCCCTTACGGCAAAATAAATAAAAAAATGAAATATCTCCCTTCGAACCTGGGCAAAATCTGATTGAAATATACTCATTTTTGTATTCACCTCGCATTCTCTCCGAAATGAAGGCTCAAATCAAAAATTTATATTCTTGCAAAAAGTGTGCCTTAAGTATTTAGAATACACAGGTGCATGAATAAATTTCTTTTTTCTCAAATGGTAATGGAAAAATAGAATTAAATATAAAAAGTAATTTTCTTCAAGCCGCGACCGTCAGATCTCTCGCTTCCCGAGTACTCTTGTATCTCACTTTTCTTCATAGCTTCCTCTCTCTCGCACCTATTGTACAATACAATAACTGCTTTTACACCATTACGGGTTAGAATACTAATAATAATAATAGCTATAATTAATTGAATAAAGTCAATGAAGACATTTTCGATTACACTGAAATTTATTTTTCCTATACGTTGCTAGGTAATAAAGAAGTAGAAAAAAAATCATAGACTTAATGCAACTGCTATCAAAAAAAGACTAGCTTTTATTCAGAATAGAAAAACAGAAAATGTAAAAAATCTTTATAATAACAAAATCTATTTATCTTCAGTGTCTGTATCTTCTCCAGGAATATACACAATGACTTCAATATTGCCTTCCAGTAATTTTTGCATGATCCTATGCAACCTATTTAATTTCTTCTACGTGTACAAGCTTGCTTCCATACAATCTAATAAAAAATTATTTGATTAAGTTTTATTATGTACCTATTTATTCTAATAATAATTTACCTTTTTTTACATCCACATGCAATAAATACTTTTACATCCGTAGGAAATGCTGGTGTTGTTAAAATTGGGGATAATTTGGATATCACCTTTTTTTTAGTAGGGTTTAGGAAATGCATATCTGAGCACGTCCAAGGCATTGGGGTTGTAGCGCCCAGGATAGTGTGGGACTCCGGTATATCCGACTCACTAAAACCCTTTCCCTACATGCGAATGGCACAAGATACTGGGAACCGCTTTCGCATTACTTCAATACCGATGCCGCATTTCGCCTATTTCAGGCAATATCAAAAATGGGTTTGTCTATCTTCCATTCATCTATCTCTTGTTTAAATTTGCATCTTCACCAGAAGGTGTGATTATCTTGCTTCCCGCTCTTTAGTTTCGATGATGCTTCTTATAGCTTTATACGCCGTGTGCCACAACTCCTCTGTCGTAACCAGACATTCCATAATATTCTCTGCATCAAAGCGCCTCCCTGTGCTTCTTGAAAATTCATCCCTAGGCTCCTCCCATCTTTGGCAGGTGAACAGCGTGTGGTCTACGTCGTCGGTATGTTCGCAGTAAGTGCATTTCTCCGTATCTGCTCTACGTCTGTCAAAAAGATACTTTTTGAAGCACCCATGTCCTGAAAGTGCTTGGCTGAAAAAGTAGTCAACTTCTCCGTATGGCCTTTCCAGCCAGACCCGAATATTTGGGATAAGGCCATACGTCCAGCGTCCGTAGGTGTCCTCTATCCACTGTTCTTGCCACTTGGCAAGTAGCGCAGTCCTGGCTTCTTGCTTGTTTCTCTCTCCATATCTTTCCTTTCGTTCCATTGCCATAAGTCTTATCGGGGGTATTCCAGCGATGACTTGTGCTGCTACCAGGGAAGTGGTACGATATCCGCTACATACTCTTATACATAGGAGTCTTTGAACCCGGTTCATCCTCGAAAGGAGTTTCTTATTATTTGCCGCCATGTACCATACTGGGGCTGCATATAGTATTTGGGAGTGTACCATATTTGTCAGTACTCATCGCTTTGTTGCCCTGGGCCCTCCGATATTTGGCATCAAGTTGATAGGAGCTTTCATGGTCTTCTCCGCTTTCTGGAGTATCCTGTTAATGTGCTCGGCATAACTCAGAGTTGTGTCCAGCCACATCCCGAGGTACCTAATGGACTTGCTCAATTTGATGACTGAGACTTGAACGTTAAAACTGATCTGACCCAGCTTTCTTTTTGTGCTTAGTAGCACCGCTTCAGTTTTTTCGGGCGCAAGCTGCAAACCCCTGCCGTTTAACCAGTTGTCTACTCTAAGGAGTGCTGTGTTTGCAAAGTTTATTAAGGCCTCTTCCGTTTTAGCTACCACCACCATTGCTACATCGTCTGCGAATCCTATAAGTCTTACGCCCGTCGGTTGGTCTAGCTCGAGTAAATCGTCGTACATAACGTTCCAGAGAGTTGGACCCAGAACTGAGCCTTGTGGGACGCCGCTGCTTGTTTTTTTATAAACTGTTTTGCCTTCCGCTTCTAGGAGTATTTCCCTATCAGACAGGTATGATCTGATTAGGTTGATAAGACTTTCTTCAATTTCCCTTCTTCTTATACGTCCAAGATTATTTGCCAGGAGGCGCTATTAAAAGCATTTCTTACATCCAGGGTTATGACAACACATAAGCGTCTATGCGCAGGGGTGAAGGCAGCAGCCTCTTGAGCGGTTCTTACTACTTCCATTATGGCGTCTGTCGTTTGTCTTTTCTTCCTAAAACCGTATTGCCTATCTGACAGGCCTCCAGTCCTTTCCAGTTCGTTGTTTAGTCTGGCTAGGATAAGGTGCTCGAAAAGCTTTCCTTCAATGTCCAAGAGACAGATATGTCTATAGTAGCCTGGACTATCCGCTGGTTTATCGCCCTTGCGAAGGAGTATTAGGGTCGCTCTCTTCCAATCTTCGGGAAAGATACCGTGCTCTGCAAATTCGTTGTATGCCGCAAGTACATACCCTGGACGTTGCTGAGCTAGTTCTTTGATTACCTCCGTAGGAACTTGTCCGGGTCCCGGTGCTTCGTTACTCTTTAGTCTTTGGTATGCTGAGTTTAGTTCTTCTATACTAAATTTTGTAAATATCACAGTTCTATCACAGTTAAATATCACAGGTTCGTGCTCGGGAAAGAGGTGTTTTGCAACATTCTCCATCATTTCCATCGTCATTTGAGGCCTCGGTGGGAAACCGAGCAGCCTTTTCATTACAATTTTGTAACCGTCTCCCCTTATATCACAGTCAATTTCATCGCACAGTGTTTTCCAGCAGGTTCTCTTAGCCGTTTTTATTTTGTTCCGTAGTGCCCTTTTTACTTTCTTGTAGGATTCCCAAAGTTGTGGGTTTTGTTGCCCCTGTCTTCTTTTTGCTTCTTTTGTACATCGTCTCCTTTGCATGAGGCATTCCTTTCGAAGCTCCGATATCTCATCGTTCCACCAATACACGGGTCTTCCTCTACCAGAGTTTTTCTTTCTTGGCATTGATTTGTTGCATATCTCTTTGAGCTTGTTGGAGAAGCTCATCCGTGGAGTTGTGTTTCCATCTTCTGGAATTTGATTTATAGCTTTTTTAAGATTGCCCATGTCGAGTTTTCTAGTGTTCCAGCCCCTTGTTTTGTGTCTCGTATTTATACTTGCCGTTGTTTCTATTATATTAAAGGTAATAAAGTAATGGTCGCTTAACGATTCTTCGTCGCTCACTTCCCATTCCGTAATGAGGTTTTTAATGTTTACGCTTGCCAGAGTTAGATCCAAAATTAATGTGTAATTTTGGCGGTGGTAGGTTGGTTTATCCCCTTGGTTGATAATTGACAGGTCGTTTTCTGCCATCCACTCCGTCATAATTTGACCTCGATTGTCGGTTATCCCCATTCCCCACTGGGGGACTTGGCGTTAAAATCCCCAGCTATAATTGACTTTTCCTGGCAGGATATTATGCTCTGGCCAATTGCGTCAAGTGTGTCCTCGAGCTCCGAGATATCTCTGTTTGGGAAGGCATAACAGCTGTATATGGTAAAGCCCGCTGTAGCGACGTATGAGAAGCCAGGGCCTATTCCTTGTTCTTTGACCATGAGTTTTGGGTTTAGTATTTTAATGGCTGTATTTATTTCCTCGTCGAAACTCCAGTCCTTCCTGTTGCGTATGGCTGCTATATTGGGTTCACTAGTGAGAATTATTCCAGCTTCTGTTTGTGTTAATTTGCAAGACTTTCATTGATGGTTCGCTGATTTTTTTTCTCCGGTTAGGTTCACCTTCTCCTCTGCGTTGCTGTTTGGAGGGGCACTTGGAGTAGCCCGATTGGTGCCCATCTTTTTTTGCAATGAATGCAGTACTCTGAGTTTGGACACTCGGATGCTTTGTGTCCCTCTTTACTGCATTTCAGGCAGCTGTTTTCCCTTTTTGGTCCGTTACACTGTGTTTTCGTGTGTCCATGTTCCCAGCATCTAAAGCACTTTACTTCGTTCTGCCTTTCTATAACTCGACATCTCATCCAGCCTATCTTTATATGCCCATTTGTAGTAGTTTGTTACCCTCTAAGGCGTTTATGACTGCGTTTTGTTTGTTTCCAAAGGCGGGTCTGAGAGCTCTTACTTCGAAACTGTCCTTGTTAGTTTCCATAGCGTTTCCTATGGCTTTTCTGATGTCTTCTTCCGTTGTGATACTGTCCAGGTCCTTTATGTGTAGCACTTTTCTGTCTATACGTAAGGTAACCTTTGCATTTGGGAGCCTTTCGCAGATTTCCCTCTTTAGGACTTCAGCTTTATCCAGACCGTTTTGTATTGTAACTAGCAGTTCACCTTTCCTTGTCTCTCTGGTTTCTCTGACCTCTACTCCGATTTCATTGGGATTTACTGTTTTTTGGACGGTTTTTAGTACGTCTGAGAATTTCATTTCATCAATTTTAATTATTAGGGCTTCTCTTCTAGGGTTACGAACTTTTGCCGTTAGACTTCTTTCATCTCCGGCTCGCGATGCTTGTCTACTATAGCTTCTGGGGACATTTTGGGTGTTGCATTTGATGACTTGTATTTTTGTGCCAGAGAATAAGTACTGGATCATTCTGGTGGTGATTGTTCCTACAACGCCTTCCATCTCCGGAAAGACAAGTTTTGTTCTGTTTTGTCTCATCATGTTGTTCTTAACATTTTGGATGGCATCCTCTGTGGCTTCCTCCTTAGTTATGATGGGGTAGTAGATCCACCGGTGGCTGCTAGTTACGTTTCCGTCCTGGTCAGGAAATCCTAGTGTGTGGGACATCAGAGCTACCTTCCCTTCTTCTTTGTTTTTTGTTTAATGAGGCCTTGCTTGCCCCCAAACTTTTCTAGAGCCCTTCTTATGGTCATATCGCTTGATGACAGCTTCTTGTTGCATGGTAGAAGTATATCCCAGCCCGCTGGCGCCTCCCATATTGGGTTACTTTTTTCAGGTATTTTATGAAATACATCTTCGTTCCAATCATCTTCTGAAATTTTCTGGAAGTTTTCCAGAGTCTCGTCTATCTTAAAAGCCTGCCACTTTTTTGCTCTGTTTTGCGTTTTTGTGCATTCTACACACTTTTCTGTGTTTTCATTTTGTGTCATATTTTGTATCCTCTGTTTGTATTCTTCTAGGTCTCTTATTTTATCCATAATTTCCTTGTCGTGTCTTTCTTGCATGGTGGCGATTTGCTTAAGATAGTGTTCCTCTATATCGCTTTTCGTGTTTCTGGCATCGTCTAGCCAGTTAAAGACTTCTGGTCTCTGAAGTTTTTCAGCATGCAGTGCGAGGCGTGACACCGCACCCGATATCTCCTTTTTGGGTTCGTACATTTGCCTGACCACTTTTTCCATAAATCTAATTTCCTTGCATGTCTCTAACAAGATGGTTTTGAGCGCTGCTTCTGGGTTTTTGTTCCGTTTTCCGTCGTTTTTAGGTGGGCTATCGTTTTCTCTTTTTCTTTTAGTTTGGCTTGGGGTTTCTACTTGTGGTTCTGTCACTGGTTTCACTTGTACCTCTGGAAGTGAAAAACTTCTCGTTCTGGATGAAGTTTTTGGGATTGAATCCCTCCTTGCAAATACTTGGTTTGGTATTTCTCTACTGTTTTCATTTAGTGGTGGTGGTGTTCTCAGGACTGACCCTCTTCTGCTAAATGGATCTAGTTTTTCAGTGTAGAACACTTCGTCTTCTCCTATAGGATGATGTAGCGGATTTTTGCCCCCCCCCCCCCCCCCTCCCTGGGGCAGCCTACCGTAGTAGAGAGGGATTCTCGACCGTGCGTCGTACCCTCCTGGGGTAATTTATTCTTTAAATCCGTCATTTCATCTTTGTTTGTTTGGATTTCTTTTTCGGGTTTTCCATCTCCCTAGACTGGTTGCCTTCTCTACGGCATTGAGCTCAGCCCGCCCATTTATAGCCGCCCGCTCCGGGTCAGACGCTATATTTGTGCCTTTTATACCTACGGCCAGGTGTAGAAGGGAAAAAGGAGATGACCCCATGCCCTCGAGTGCTCTAATAGCAATGGGGTCGGAAAGAACAAGAGTTGATCAAGGGAGATCGGACAGCAAAAAGGTAAAGGAGGGAGTCTGGCCCAAGACTAGTTGAAAAAGAGCCCAGACCCAGCTAGGGTACCCCGGGTTCGCTAGGCCCGTTCTCATTAGCTATGAGGCCCTGGGTTGAGCTGATCTGCGGCGGTGACTTTATGAGGCGCTGTTGGGGGTTTTAATCCCCTCATCCTCCATTATGGTCACCACTGTGTCCAAGGACGCCAGGCCACTCCCCTATCCGCCACCTGGGGACGCACCCGGTCAGGTCGCTCACCCCCGCGGAAGTTTCACTGCGGTGCCGGAATTTGGATAGCACCTGCCTCCTCAAATTTCCATCTGCATTCTGTCACCTCTGGTAATAGGGGATTTGGTTCTAAAGAACTGAAGCACACCTTAGTTTGATAATGTGCTCTCAGACTGCGAAATTTTAAACTATTTCTTGAAGGGGCTAGTTTTTTCAATTAGCGATGAACAGGCCAATAGTGTCCTGAAAATATTAGTAGACGAAATGTTTGGATTTGTTGAAAATAATTTTATGATAAATTTCTCTATGTTATTGAACATGTCATCTGAAAATTCCTGGACCCAACACCTTTAAATAATCGGAATAATTTAGATAAATTTTCCAACATTTTATTCTTCCTAATCCTGAAAACTGGCTGGTTAGAGCATGAAATGCAGCTAATTTTTTTGCAAGTTTTTCTTCTAGGTTGATGTCATGAACACCGAATTTCCTCTTCCACATTTTACCTCAAATTCTCTAGAAATATATATTTTTAATATGTACCAGAAGTACAAGTACATCAGTGTCATTGGAGTCCTCGATGCATGTCAAATAATACATACAATGTTTAGCAGAGAGTATAATGCAACAAAATCCTAGTATCAGCTTATTCGTGACTATAGAGGATAGTAATTTGTTGTCAATTAGTTCGCAATTTGTTTTCTTATCAAAAATATTGGTAAATCCCCCCACTATAGTTGCGAACTTGAAATTCATTTTATGAGAGTGCTCGTTCAGATAAAAAGTTCGTGAACTGTTTTTTTTTTTAACTAAAAACAGAGTGGATAAATAAATTTCACTATTTTGGATGTAAAAAGGTAACTTATTATTAGATTAAATAGGTACATAATAAAACTAATTTTTTATTAGATTGTATGGAAGCAAGCTTGTACACGTAGAAGAAATTAAATAGGTTGCATAGGATCATGCAAAAAAAAATACTGGAAGGCAATATTGAAGTCATTGTGTCTATTCCTGAAGAAGATACATACACTGAAGATAAATAGGTTTTGTTATTATAAAGATTTTTTACATGTTCAGTTTTTCTATTCTGAATAAAAGCTAGTCTTTTTTTTAATAGCAGTTGCATTAAGTATATGATTTTTTTTTCTACTTCTTTATTACCTAGCAACGTATAGGAAAAATAAATTTCAGTATAATCGAAAATGTCTTCATTGACTTTATTCAATTAATAATAGCTATTATTAGTATTAGTATTCTAACCCGTAATGGTGTAAAAGCAGTTATTGTATTGTACAATAGGC
The DNA here is from genome assembly GCA_016904865.1 of Pissodes strobi. Lineage (NCBI taxonomy): Eukaryota > Metazoa > Arthropoda > Insecta > Coleoptera > Curculionidae > Pissodes > Pissodes strobi. The sequence goes on along the minus strand of MU186223.1, from coordinate 18,300 downwards.
GCGAGAGAGAGGAAGCTATGAAGAAAAGTGAGATACAAGAGTACTCGGGAAGCGAGAGATCTGACGGTCGCGGCTAGAAGAAAATTACTTTTTACATTTAATTCTATTTTTCCATTACCATTTGAGAAAAAAGAAATGCATTCATGCACCTATGTATTCTAAATACTTAAGGTAAACTTTTTGCAAGAATACAAATTTTTGATTTGAACCTTCATTTCGGAGAGAATGCGAGGTGAATACAAAAATTGGTATATTTCAATCAGATTTTGCCCAGGTTCGAAGGGAGATATTTAAATTTTTTGATTTATTTTGCCGTAAGGGCCAATGTAATCTGCATATTTTAAGCAATGATAAAAAATATAATTCGTACAAAAATGTAGATGAATTATATATGAAAACATTCATAATTTAGTTCATATAATAATCTCGATTTTTAGGTATACTGCCCTTTTGCCCGTAATGATTTTTTATTACCTTCGGATTTTGAATTAATATAATAAAGCCTTCATTCTGTGAAAATTTCAGCTTGTAACCTCGAGGTGCCCACAGAAATCATTTATAGAAGGTTTTTACTGCGTTAGGCATTCTACTATAAGCAATTTCGTGCCAGTATTCAAATTACTTGGGCTACCCCTTCAATCGCTTTGCATTATGTATAGCCCCAGATTAACCTACACTAATCTGGGGTATAGCTAAGAGCATTAGTGAGTAGAACTTCAAATACATAATAAGTGACTCACAATGGTGCGGAGGATCTACAGGGAAAAGCTCTCTGAAAAACCCTGCTTTGTAATGACAACACAACATACATAATATGTACAAAATATATACAAGAAAGCTATCTATATAGCATCGAGTGCACGAGAGCTACTATGCGTTTTAAAAGTTATAATTTTCAATATCTACAGAGAAAAAAATCAGGGTATAATTATAATTATTGATATTAAATGTATAGTTTGCTATATATATTGATGATTTTAACCCTGCAAACTCTTCCCGCACCAATGTGGAGATTCTGTTTCTGCAGAAGTGAAAAAATGTCTTAAAACGTAAACAATAAAGTGGAAAGGACCCATTTCACGCATGCTCGTAGATATATCTGTTTAGCGGGCCCAAGATATATTCTCAAACCAAACACGGTCACGCACTACCTAGGTATTGAGCAATTGTTTGAAATATTCAATCTATGGCAGTATAATTTACACCGAGGACAAATGATTCAAATTTATTCCGCTCTTATATTTATTTCTCTAGCCAACTTTCTCACAACAATGATAAGCTGAAAGTTAAAATTTACCTTCAAATTTTACCCGAAGCTAAAAACTGCAGTGCATCAAATTGGCAACAGTCTGCATAATTCTAGCCTTCGACTAATAACTACGTTCTAAAATAAAGGGTTAACATTTCCCACCTTTACTTTTTATCAAGATCGCAATCTAATGCAAAGGCGATGCTCAGTTGACCCGAAAAGCAGATTTATAAAAAAAGTCCTATAAACTATAATATAATAGAAGGTTGCTTAAATATAAATAACACGTATTAAATTTGTTTGGTCGAGGAATGGGATATCAAGCGTAAAAAATATATAATACAATGTTCCACTCCTGAGTGTTTAAGCATATATACTAACGACCTGTTTATCTGAGATGAAGGTGTACTTGCTTCCATTTGAACAGTTATTGATCGACGTGGACGGCTGAATTGTTTGGGTTAGATGTTTTGCTTGAAAATGACTAGAGAGAAGATCCTTGATAGTCCAGAGCTATTCAAAAATGTCTAAATACAGGTAAGATTTTCGATAATTCCTGTATGGATAATACAATCTAATATTTATCTGAAAGTAGTAATAGCTCAATAGATAACTAACAGCTCCCCTCTAATCAACGCAAACATGGAGATATATTACTCCGCTTACAAGAAGTGCGTGAGTGGAGCGGTAAATTGGCCGGGTCTCAATATTTCTCTGAAAATTACAGAGGGTAAAAAATAATGACCATCTATTGATTCGTTTGAAGGTTCTGAAGAAAATGGTTACATATATCAACATCAAGGTAATTTAAGGCAAAAGCCTTTTACGGAAAAGAAGTTTATTTACAAATAAATATTTTTTATTGAGTCTAGTAAACAATACTCTGCATGACTGTTTTACTAAAAGAATTTGCCATTATAGCAGAAAAGAGCAATATTTTGTATTCAGAAATAATGATAATTATTGTAATCGAAAAAAAACTAAATTATATACTGAGAAATAAACTGTAAATTGCAATTTGGATTAAACAAATTGCAAAAATTTATTTTTCATAAGCATTATCTTCTGGATGGAGCTATCAGTGGTAGCTTCTGTTAGGAGTTATTAAAATAATCAAAATTAGATATAGTTTTCCAAACTGCTAACGGGAAAGTATTTTGATAGTCTTTTATAATATTGTTCCTTTTGAGTCTCGTTTTGAGTAATGAGACCTAAATGCAATCAAAGGACCAGAAATAAACATTTGCAACGCCCCAGTGGCTCCAGGAATTTCTGGTCGGTGGCAAAGCCAGTATACCAAATAGCATTACAAAAACGTCTCTCCCACCCTTGGCAGACGAACGTGGCGTCACGGCGACTACAGCTAAGGCAAAAACAAGCATGCTCGCCGAATTGTCTTCGTCGCACTTTACCTTAAACGTACCCAAGGCAAGGCTCTACCCACCAAAACCAACGTCAACACTACCATGGCAGAAGTTAAATTTCCTCACCGTGATATTCGTAAAACCCTTAAAGAGTTAGACCCGCAAAAAGCATCAGGACCGGACGGACATGTTAAAGAACTGCGCCAATGAACTAACACCCATTTTCCAGACTTTTTCTCTGTCTTACCGAACAGAGATTTAACCACCTTCTTGGAAAGCCGCTCCAGTGTAACCTGTTTAAAAAAAATGGCAAGAAACCACGCCCTCAAACTATCGTCCAATTGCCTTGCTTCCAATAATCTCTAAAGTCATGGAACGTGTAGGCAATCAGCAACTACTCAAGCACCTTGACACCAAGAGAATAATTAGCGATAACTAATACGGCTTTCGCAAAGAGAGATCGATAGGGAATTTATTGATCTATGAACTACAGAGGATCTCGAGCGATTGCGTTGGATATAACAAAGACATTTTGGCATGATGGATTGCTCAACAAACTGCTGTCCTTCGGACTACCAGTGTCTCTGTGCAGCTAACTTACCAGTTTCCTTAAACTCCGATCTCTGCATGTTGCAGTTGATGGACACATCTCAGATACATTTACCATTAATGCAGGCGTGCCTCACCTCAAGGCGCAATACTCTACATCAACTATGTTCCTAATCTATATTAATGACCTGCTGACCGAAACCAATAATCCTGTTTATAGTTTTGCCTGCTGCACCTAAGCACACCCTACAGCTGCTGGATTCCATTCAGTGCGTCTCGTGGGTGCCCGGAGTGAACCCGAGATCTGGATAGTCTGGAACACTGCAGACATGTGGCCGAAATCTTCTTGTTTTACAGATATTTTAACGGAATATGTTCCCAGGGTTTGGACCGCATCATCCCGCCCTTAGCAACGCGTGTCAGACAGTCACGACAGACGACAAGAGCGCATATATAAACTCCTTTGTCTGGCGCACTGCATCACTGTGGAACTCGCTCCCAGGACATCACTTTCCCCCTAATTACTACGATATAATCACAAATTTAATAACAATTCAAGAACCGTGTCAATCATTGAGGTGTAAGATTCGGTTACTTTCAACTACTTGTAACGTTTCGTTACTTTCGGTTCCAATACTCGTTACTTCGGATCCGTTATTCGAGTACTCGTTTCCTTAAATTTTGCCTTAGGTTTTTGGTATTCGTATTGAAATCAGATATCGAACTCTACGTGATCCAACATATAAATAGCTATTTAAATATATTCTATTATTATCAAACGACATTTTAAAGTAGATGTTTTTTCTTGTAATAAATATTTTAACATATTATTCTTATTAAATTTATTTCTGCAAAATAGACCATACACACACTTGTACACACAAAATACACTATACATATAATATAGAAAACCAACTTTTAAGAACAAAAATATAATTATCAATCTATAAATTGAATCGCAAACGTCACTGCAAAACTATAATATAAATATTAAGGCCACAATTTACCGGGGAATCACGGAATTGCCAATCACTCGAAACTTGCATTTTCTATATCCAAAAGCCCTGCCGTGCCGCCGAATGCAACAGGTAATCGCCCGCCGCGCCGCGCCGGCGGCGCGGCGCCGCCCGCTCGGAATCGGAAATATTCTAATCGGGTATTCGTTATTCGGATTCGGCATATTTACTCCTACTGTTCCTACTTAGTTAAAATCCTCGGACCGGTTATTTTATTTATTCTCACCTTACTTGTCACAAATACGTCAAAATTAGCTGCTATTCAGTTACAACAAAGCATACAAACACATTTCCATAGCAACGCTTGATGAATATTAGATAAATACCTGTGCCTTGTTTATCTTGCAAGTTTGATGTTTGCTTTTATTTTAATACAAAATGTATTATGATATGATTTTGGATACTTGAAATTATAATAATTTTATGTTTATGTTTTGATTTCAGAGAGGTATTATAAAAAATATCCTTCATTACACGTTCAGAAACCGCTTTTCCTGTGCTTGCACGACTGTCGTGCGCGCGCCGGAAAAGCCTAGTTTCCGGACTGGTAATGAAATATACTATTTTTACCCTAAATATTTTAGGGTAGGCGTGAAAAAAATTAATTAACACTTTCAGGCAATAGTCTGTTGTATATTATTATTTATTAGCTTAACTAACTCACTCTCTCATTCATTTATTTATCATAAACCAATTGCAACGGCTTGACATAGAAAGCTGAATTTTTGCGTATAATTTAATTTTAGAGTGTAGGGCTTCAATAAGAATGGTTTTCTCAACTCTCTTTTTCCAAATAGCCGAAACAACCCCTTAAATATTAAAATATTTTTTTATTTGAGCGGATAAGGATATGAAATCTCTCCCTGTTAAAACTGGGCTTATGCAAAGCATTTTAATTTGTCTCAAGGGGTTGAGAGAAACCTCTAAAATTAAAAATGCTTTTTGAAAAGCAGCGAAACACGTCAGTTTTGATTTAGTTTTTGCATAGTATATGATTTCTGCATATTTCAGACGGTAATGCAAGGGGCGCAAACTACCTCTTAGTAAAAATGTATTGGAATTGCTCACATTATAATGTTTATCTTGGCCTGCATATTTTTTTGAGCCTGAAAAAAAATTTACAGACAAAATTTTGTAAAATTCGAAAACAATCCTCAAATTATTAAACATTTTTGAGTGTCTAACAGAAAGCTGAATTTTAGTATACAGGTTATGAGGGTTGGGTTCGATAAGAAGGAATTTTTAAAAACTTTAATTTGAAGGGTTTTAAAACCCTTGAAAATTTAAATATTTTTACTGCAAAACGTATTTGCTATTTTGAAATGCGCAAACACAGCATTTTAATTTGATTTTTTTTTTCGATGCATTTATATCATTTTGTGGATATTTATGAGAGTAAAGCAAGGGAGTGAAAGCTCCCCCCTTCTAAAAGTCGATTTGTAAATAACAATTAGGGCCAAAAATTTTGCATAATTTATCTAAAAGGATTGAAGCAACCCTCTAAAAATAAAAACAATTTTTATTATTAGACAAATTAGACAATTTTTATTATAGAAAGCTTAATTTTTGTTATACAAATTGTTTATAGAGTATAAGAATGCAGAAGTAAGGGATTTTTTATAACAAGAATTCGAAAGATTTAAACTAAAGCTAAAACGAAAAATATTTTTTACCTCAAAAAGTTTTTGCTATTTTGGAAAACCGCGAAATACGTAAATTTCGTTTTAATTTTTTAACATAGTATTTGATTTTTTTGTATTTGAGGCGATAATGCAAGGGGAGTTATTAAATACTTACTGAAATTCTTCATATTAGAATATTTATCTGGGCCTACA
>MU186223.1:0-11887 GCA_016904865.1 Pissodes strobi | reverse complement strand
ATATATGTTTTTTTAAGCCGAAAAAAATTGTAAAGACAAAATGTTGCAAAATTTATTTCAAGCGGTTGGCGCAATCCTCTAAAATTAAAAATATTTTTTTTTCTATCAGAAACTGTTGAGAATAAAAACAGTTTTTATTGTTTAATTGAAAGATGATTTTTTGTTTTACAAACTTGTCTTGGAATATAAGGATTCAGAAGTAAGGCATTTTTCAAAACTCGAATTCCAAAGATTTAAACAATCCCCTAAAACTAAAAACATTTTTTATCTCAAAAAGTTTTTGCTTTTTGAAAAACCACGAAACACGTCAATTCTGTTCTATTTTTCGACATAATATATGATTTTTATATATTTGAGGCGATAATGCAAGATGTGCAAGCAACCTCATATTAAATATTTATTGCATGTCCTCACATTAGAATATTTATGTTGGCCTACATATTTTTTTCGAGCGTGAAAACAAATCTAAGGACAAAATATTGCAAATAGTTATTTCAAGAGGATGGAACATTCCTCTAAAATTATAAATACTTATATTTTCTAGCATAAAGCTGGCATAGAGGTTAGTGCGTAGGGTTCGATAATAAGGGATTTTTAAAAACTTAGATTCGAAGAGTTTTAAATCCCCATAAAAAATTTAATATATTTTGTAAAACCGAAAACATTATCATTTTATTTTAATTTTTTTACATAGTACCGAGCATAGTACTCATATATTTAAGAGATTAAGGCAAGGGGGTGAAAACTCCCTTCTTGTCATATACTATATATATTTAGGGCGTGAAAACATCAAAATGACTAAAATTTTGCATAAATAATCTCAAGGGATTGAAACAACCCTCTACAAATAAAAATAGTTTCTATTATTTAATAGAAAGCTGAAGTTTTGTTATATAAATTGCTTTTAGAATAGTACTAAAATCTCCAAAAACTGAAAATAGTTTTCGCTATTTTGAACAACCTCAAAACACGTCAATTTTGTTTAATTTTTATAGATGGTAAAAGATTTTTGTATATTTAAGACCGTAATGCAAGGGGTGCAAACTACCTCATATTAAACATTTATTGACATACCTCACATAGGAATGTTTATCTTGGCCTACATATTTTGGACAAAATTTTGTAAAATATTCCTCCTCCAAAATTATAAATAATTTTCATTTTCTAATAGAAAGCTGAATTTTGGCATACAGCTTACGGTGAAGGGCTCGATTAGAAGGGATTTTTTCCAACTTTGGATGGAAGGATTTTAAAGAACACGCTAAAAATTTAAATATTTTGTTGTAAAAAAGATGCGCTGTTTTGAAAAATCGAAAACACATCATTTTCATGTTAATTTTTTCACATAGTACTTATATCATTTTGTGTATATTTAAGAAAGTAAGGTGAAGACTCTCCTCTGTTAAAAGCTGGCTTATAAATAACATTTAGGACGTGACAACTTCATAAAGACAATAATGTTGCATAATTTATCTTAAGCGATAGAAACAGTGAGAATAAAAACAGTTTTTATTCTTTAATAGAAAGCTGAATTCTTAATATACAAATTGATTTTTGGGTATAAGGATCCATAAGTAAGGGATTTTTCAGAACTCGTATTACAAAGGTTTGAGCAATCCTCTGAAACTAATAATATTTTTTTTATCTCAAACAGTTTTATGCTATTTTGAAAAACCACGAAACACATCATTTCTGTTTTATTTTTCTACATAGTATATGTAAACTATCTCATATTTATTGAAATTCCACATTAGAATGTTTATCTTGGCCTACATTTTCTTTCAGCGTGAAAAAAATATAAAGACAAAATTTGGCAAAATTTATTCTAAGATTGAAACAATCCTCTAAAATTATAAGTTATTTTTATTTTATAATAGAAAACTGAATTGTAGCATACAGGTCATTTTCATTTAATTTTTTTTACACAGTACTTATGTCATTTTGTTAAAAGTTGGCTTATAAATAACATTCAGGACGTGGAAACATCATAATGACAAAAAATTTGCTTAATTTATCTCAAGGGAATGAAACAACCCGCTAAAAATAAAACAGTTTTTATTCTTTAATAAAAAGCTGAATTTTTGTTATACACATTGATTTTAGAGTATAAAGATTTAGAAGTAAGAAGTTTTTCCAAGATCCCACAGATTTAAACAATTTTATAAAGCTGAAAATATTTTTTATCTCAAAAATTATTTGCTACTTTGAAAAACCGCGAAACACGTAAATTTTAATTTACTTTTTACATAGTATATGATTTTTGAATATTTGAGACGGTCGTATTAAAAATTTATGGAAATTCCTCACATTAGTATGTTTATCTTGGCCTACATGTTTCTTTAAGGGTGAAAATTTTGTAAATGTAAAGACAAAATTTTTCAAATTTTATTCAAAGAGGTTGAAAAATTATAAACAATTTTTATTTTCTAAGTGGGAGCTAAACTGCGGCATATAAGTTAGGGTGTAGGGTTCGATAAGATGGGATTTTTGCCAACTTAGACTTGGAGGGTTTTATGCAACCTTCTAAATATTTTAATATTTTTATTGCAAGAAGTATTTAGTAGTTTGAAAAAGCAAACATCATTTTCATTATATTTTTCACATACTTTTTATATAATTTTGTATATATTTAGGAGAATAATACTTGGGGGGGGTGAAAACTCGACTCTGTTAAGCGTTGGCTTATACATATAACATTTAGGGCGTGAAAACATCATAATGACAAAAATTTTGCAGAATTTATCTGAAGAGGAAAACAACCATCTAAAAATAAAACGGTATTTTATTTTCTATTGAACTTTTGGCATGCAAATTGTACTCTAGAATCAATTCACAGGGTTCACAAATGAGGGAGTTTTCAAAACTCGAACCTTGAAAAAGATTCAATTTGCGTTATTATAATAAGCAATATTCGATAAAAGATTAATAAGTGACCTGGAATGCATAATAAAGAAACTTGATGACAATATGAACACACAAATTAGAAATCAGTGCAAAGCATTAATAAAAAAAATTGAAATCAAAGGGCAGAAGAAACATAACACAATTAAAAAACTTATTACCCCTAATAACAATAATACATTGATTTTAAAGCTGATAAATGTATTACAATAGTTGTACTGAGTAAATTAGAGTACTTGCAGAAACGGCAAGAGTTGCTTTATGATAAAATCACACACGAACAATAAAAGAAAAACCCTACTTATTAGTCTAACTTCTAACTTCTAATAACAATAATATTTTTAAAAGCTGATAAAGTATAATACATTTTCTAATGTATATCCTTCCTTGGATTTTTTTTTATTTTGTCATATTCTAAAATAGATTTTTCTCTCAGTAATCGTGTTATCTACTCAAACAAAATTTTTAGAAACTATAGACTAAAAAAATTGCCCAACAAAATTTTAAAATAAAAAATAATTTCCTAGCACGTATAATTACTCCATAAAATGTAGTTTTTTCTTAAAATGTGATTAAAAATAACTAAGGAAACTAAAATGATTATAATAATTGAAGCATTGCAATTCCTCCAGTTTACCAAAGATTTAAATTCGCCCCATGACACATTTTTCTTATAACACGGTTTTTATCTAATACTTAATGGGTAATCGTGTGATTCACATGAAAATTCTCACAATACCCACAATTATAACCCATTTATTTTTGTAGAAGCCTCATTTAACTTTCTGAGATTTTGCGGAACATTAACGACATCAAATTGAAACATATTTAGGTTTACCAACAGGTCAGCCCTAAAATTTGTATTAGATCGAGGTTTTGCATCCACCCATCTATTCACATAACAGCAATCTTATCCTTTTGCAATGTTCTAAAACTAAAGCGTTGAAATTTTCCCACCTACATTTTCTGACGCGATAAAAGAAAAGGAGTAATATAATCGGTTCCGACACATAATCACCACAACAAATATTAGATACCATTGTCTACTGTAAAGAGCGTGTTGCATCCCTCATAATTTATATCCCTTATATTTGACAATGGACCCTTATGAAGGTATAAATTAGCCCATATGATGTGACTAGCACGATTTACATGCACCCTCTAATGGGATTGCCACAAAGACCGGAAGTTAGTGATGTAAAGGTGTTCGCAACAAGCTGGATATACAAGGGTGTTTGAAGATTTTGTAAAATTAGAGGCTTAGGTTAAAACGTTTGTGTATAAGGACATTTATAATGTGTATATATTTTAAGGAAATTAAGTGATTTCAGTATTTAATGTCTTAGATCATTTTTAGAAAAATGTATCTGAGGAACGAGAAGACAATGCAAGTGTCTATATCCTATTTCCAATTAAAAATTAAAAAATCGCTATGTTTAGTGATAGAATGGTCTCTGAACATTTTACTCTGTTAGCGGCCAATCACAGTGATGATAAATTTTCTCTCACTAAAAGCCCTTATACGAAAAGGAGAAACATGCAAATAAGAATAAACCACCTTATGAATATTAATATTCAGAACTAAAGAAATGCAAGATGTGGTGAAAATAGAGTAATGGTGTCTATTAGAGTTACCTAACTTTAACTTTATACACTGCAAAGTCTCAGTTAAGCGCATTAATAAATGTTTGAATGCTCTAAGTCTATTTAACGTGTGTGTGTGTGTGCAACTGTAAGGCAGTAAAATGCTAGTTCTAATTAATCCACGTGTGTGCGGAGTTTCGGAAGTAATGAACTGATCATATTAAATTTTTGCGGTTAAGATAAAGAACTCATTGAGTTACTAGGCAGTATAAGATGAAAGATATGACAATTGTTATAAATCTTTTGTTTTTTACATATTTTGGTGTTCCGGAACATATAAAATTTAGTGTAGCTGGTATGCACTCACTTAATATTCAATTTATTTTAAAAAAATCAAAATTTACAATGACTATATTTCTAGACTAAAGGAGATGTCGAAAAACAAAAAAAAAATTCAGCAAGTACCCGTGATAATCAAAGTGACAAAAGTGTGAAGTATTTTGCTGACCACTTTCACTCACCCCCAAGAACTGCCCTACTCCCGTATATGGCATAACCCCAGTACTGACAACTCTCTGGAAAGCTTATTAAAGAAGCATTTCAGCGATACCAAAATTAATAAAGTACCAAATGTTGGCCAAATTTTGAGAAAATATTTTAAAACTGGCTTTTTCCCAAGCCTAAATTATAACACTATTGTAGTGATCGTTTTCTCTATTTTTTCCAATAACGGGAATACTAATTTCTATCTCTTTTTTTTGTAACTTCTTCAATAAAATAGGCATCTTTTAAAACATTTCAAATTTAAAGGGCGTACTGTCGTCATCACTACTTATGCCTGTATTTTTCCTGCGAATTTATCTTAATTCGAAACTGATGATGCAAGAACGAATAGAAATTATTTTTCTTTCTGTTGCTTAGGGTATGTGATATTCGAGAACTGCTTTTGCTTTTAATGAAAGGCATCCTAACGTCAGCTATATCTCCATGAGAGATTTGGATTCAAAATTTCAAGAAACTGGATCCATTGATAATAAAAAAGGGCAACAACATAGAGTTTTCGATGAAGATATGCGGATTGAGGTTATTAGCCAAGTTTTTATAAATGCAAGATTGTCAACGCGGCTAGAGAATATATTAGGAAAGTAATGAAGATGCATAAATTTCACCCTTACAACCCGAAAACTCTGCAAGATCATGGCGACTATGATCCGGACACAAGAATTCAGTTTTATGAAACAATAACAGGAAGAATTACGGCACCACCCGAATTAATAAAAAAACATTTGCTTCGGTGATGAGTCTTCTTGTTCATAAATGGTCATGTGAAAAATAGAACTGTCGTTAGTGGAGTGACGCTAATCAACATCTCTTTTATAGAAAGGCACACTTAATATCCCCAAAATGTCAATATTTGGGCGGAAATACTGACATACAATATCATAGGTCTTTCTTTATTGGTACGAAAGCTTTTTAGTTCTTTTTACGCTCTAGGACCTAAAAGTGCCATTTAACGCCTGGTCGTACAAAACTTTCTTTAATTCAAATTTGCATGCCATGTATCGTTAATAGAGCTACCTGTCACAGATTTACCCAATATTTCATTTCAAAATGTTGTATTAATTTTCGCCCCCGGTTCACAGAGATTATACTTAACAAATCTTCATGAACTTCGGGGTCTAAATTGGCGGTTTTAATCTCTGATTTCGAAGACTAAAATGCAAATCGTCCGTTTCTGTACCGGATGAAAATTTCGTATACTGTGTAGGTGATCTAACGGCAATATATTTTTTCACCAATTCTACCACATCTGGAGAGTTTTCACTGGATCTTTTAATCACAAACGAGCGGTTCTTGTGTTTTTTCAATCTCGTACATTATCAGAAAAAATGTGCATGATCCAAGACATCACTGCAATCTAACTGGCACAGCTCCTTCTCCCGACAGGCCCCAGCTACACCCAAAATTAGGGCCACCTGTAACAAAATTAATGTTTATCATTAAAGTTTGTAATAAAAAAATCATTGTAATTAGGTACTTTATACCTAAAAGAGTCTTCATTTGAAGCTTTTTGTAGAAATTCTTTGATGTTAATTAACCAAGTCCAGAATCATTGATTTCTTTTTAGAAATGCGGTAAGTTTACTGCACTTGCTAGTATAAATATTGGTCTCCAGAATCATCGTGGCTTTTATCATGAAATACTGGATCCACAACGACGAGGCCTTGAGTTTCTTGGACTTTTCCATACAATATGCCAATAGCACCTTTGCTTCTGTGAAACTATTAACGCTTCGATGCTCACACCATTTTGTAATGACTGTATATTTTTTCTCATATAGATGGCGAGATTTTGGAGGTAGCAGCTGACTTATAGCCTCTTCGGCGGCTTTTTCAATATTCATTTTTAAAATTTTCATCCGTCAAGGGTTTTTTTTTCACCCGTCAAGGGATTTTTTTCACCTGGTCAGGTACTAAAACACACCAAGGTTTTGGATGGAGTTTGGTGTGTCAACTATATGAAAACCAGTCAACAACGTTTATGATATTTTGCGCATAAAATAGCGTATAAACTACGGGACTAAAGTGTTTTTTTATCCGGCAGCGAATTGTACAAACCTTTCGTTTCGGGATATAAAATCCACATTAGTCCTAGGTATATAATATAATATTACGAAACAAGGAATAAAATTTTATAATTTTAATAATTTCAACATAATGTTATATCCATACCGAAAGATATGCGGACTATACTGATCTTTACGCGTGGGTTCTTTATAAATATCCGTATACAGAAATCGGTCCTACTGAGACCACCCTCTGAGATCCGCGTGCTGAATATTCCCTAAATTCGATTTTTACCCCTCCGGAATAATAGGATGATCCTTTGCAATCAGTTGTATTGAATTAGATGCATGATGGGAAACTATTTATCTTCTGATGGGAAAACATTTCATAGTTTTGGGGCGAATTATTCATTGTATTCAAAGAAGTAATATCCCTTGAGCCCCAAGTAATATGGTAGAAGAGAATAATATATTAACACTTTTATTATTTATGGGTCATATTAAATTCAACAAATGCTTTAAGTTTCTAGACGATTTCAATTATTTTTGAGAATCATGTGCATACTTCATTTGTTATAGTAAGTAACCTATAAGAGAGTGGACCAAAAATATCTTGGTTTTAGTAAAGTGGCTTAATTGAGCTCGTGATAAAAATAGAATTTAACACTAAGATAAGTAATATTACCTAAGACATTTTCGGAAAAGAGTAAGTATTTTTTTCCAACGTTATCACGAGCTTTTGTTATTTAATCTCAATCGACCTTTTTTGATAAGATATGCTGTATTAATGTGAAATAACTTAATTAAAACAACTAAACAATATTTAATAAATAAAATATTTACATCCAATTTACCAGGTCTAGTAGTCTCGCGTTGATCCTGATTTTTAGATTTGCAACTATAGTAGAAATGGCTTTTAAATAAGGCTATACTTTCCAATGAACCCCGTATAGTGTTAATAAATTCAGAACTACTGCAGCGTTCTAAATGCTACCAAACTCAAAAATATAGTTTCTTCCCTTTCACCGGTAGATTTATGTTGTTGATTTTCTACTTGCCTTACACTAGAACATAATATACCTATTTTGAACTTGGAATTTATTTCTTAAATTTATTTCATACTTGGGAAAATCTGGGAACGTACCAGACCGGTATCGCCGCGCCGTTATAGCTCCGAAAAATCTCTTGATGGATGGCAAGGGTACCTTGCAATTGACGTGGGGTTGTCAATGTGGATATTGATGACAAGTGGTCTTCCCTTCGGACCGATGAACGTGTAGAGAGAGAAAGACAATTTCAAAGTCGAGATATTATCGTTGTAGTTTTGACCATCAGGTCCAGCATTCTTAATAATATATCATGAGATAACTTGGCAAGCACCATGCCATTAATATGTTCACGTATTATCGGCAATATCGTTTCGTAATAGTATATTATGATATAAGTGTATAAGAGGGCCTTTAAAGCACGCGCGACATATGAGTGTTTTGTAAGTCGCAAGTAGGGGTTCGCGAGACCGAGACCTGGCAAGTCTCGGTCTTGGTCTCGAAGAAAAAATTTAGTCTCGGTCTCGGTCTTGTCTCGGTTTGGTCTCGGTCTCGGTTTGAGCAAATAAAAAGTAATTAAATAATTTACTGTTTTATTTCGTTAATAACACAAACGTTACTTCGGAATGTTAAGTTAAATGAAACATCTAATAAGTGTCTTTTGTGTATCAGTTCTTGGTGTAGATGTGATATTAGGGATAAACTTCTTAAATAATTTTACATTTTTTGTTTGCAACAGTTTTTTGGATAATAATAGTTAACTTAAATAGGTACCTAATAATATTTTAATATATTTCATGTTAGTTTATAAATTGTTGTTTTGATATAAAAATGACTTTATTTGAATAGATATAGCAAATAAATTTTAGATTCTCATTGTTACTTTTTCTTTTCGACAAGATGGTGTTACCAGATTTTCAAACCGACGTTTCGTCTTTGAGCTGCCATCATCAACTTTGTTTTTTTAAATACGGCCCTGGATTTTTTATTACGGACTTTAAGAGCTGCTAAGGTTCCAGAATCAATGATGTATCGCACTTATTCGAAAAATTGATATTAATGGCATTTTTCATAAGAACTCATGTGTTGGAGAGAGACAGAAAACAGATTTTTGGTAAGATCTTACCAGGAAATCATTACAATGCTTTTTTCGAAGAGTATGCGATACAACAATGAGAATGTGATTTATTATTTGTTCCAAATCTAATCCCACACAACTGTTTACGTGGGTAAATTGCTAAAAATTTGGCCAGAGCCTATGGTTTGAGGGTTGACACTTTAATAATAATTATATTATTTATTAACTACTTCTTATGTTAGTTTTTAAGCTTTCTTCTGTCAAAGTCAATGCTTTTTCTTCTTATTTTTTACATTTCTTATCAGTTGTAGCGTAGCCATACAAAGTGATGTCATTTTCAAACATTCTGTATTATATGGATACATTTATTTTGAAAACTCTTAAAATTTAACGGTATACAGGGTGTCGCGAAATTAGTGGACGAAACATCAACCATGTATTTATCGGTCAAAAATAACTAAAATTTTTCTTATAAATATATATCGGGAAGGGAGCTAGAGCCTCTTAAAAATGGGCCCCTGAATATGGTTTTCTTTAATTATTTCCGAAACGGTGTAAAATAGAGTTTTAAAATTTTGGGATTCTACTAACTTTAATATTCTGAATTTAAAAATGGAACTAAAAATAAAACATTTTAGTCAGGTGCGAACATTTTAGGGGGTGAATCTAAAAATTAACTTTTTTTTGGGCTAACTTTTTATATATTTTTTCTTCAAATTTTTAAAATTTGAATTTTTTTTTTCGCAAAAAAGTGCCTCTTAGTTTGCTTCTCTAGGACGCAGCGTTTTTGAGAAAATCGGATTTTAAAGTATACTGACTGCCAAAAACGGGTGTAAAATGAAGGTTATAATTTTTGATATTCCCCAAAAATTCCTTTTGACGTTACAAAACTTCATATTATTATAAAATAGTAGAAACACTTGTTCCAGAAAAAAGTTTCAAAATTTGAAAAACCATAGCATTCAATTTACACCCGTTTTTGGCATACATTTATAATCCGTTTATCTCAAAACCCTGCGTCCTAATGATACGAAATAAGAGACACTTTTTTACCCAAAAAAAAAATAAAATTTTCAAAATTTGTAAAGAAAATAAGAAAATAGCCCACAAAAAAGTTGACGTTAATTTTTTATATTCACTCCCAAAATGTTGGGCATTTTTCTTATTCCATTTCCGAATTCTAAATATTAAACTTACTCTATTTTACACAATTTTGGAAATAATTAGAAAAAAAAACATCTTTAGGGGCCCACCTTTAAGAGGCCCATAGGGGGCGTTTCCCGATATATGTTTATAGAAAAAAATTACGGTATTTTTGACCAATAACTACAGGGCTAATGCTTCATCCACTAATTTTGTGACACTCTGTATAGGTATACGGTATATAATGTATAAGTGGATATGGTCAAAGGTGGCCATTTATCTTTTAATATAGGTACTAATCTGACACGGTTGTACCAGAAGCAGATATCCAGTTGTTTTAATGTATACGCGATGTTTTATTACCTTGTAGATATTACGAAAAATGTGAAAAATCATAGCTGTTTATTGCTTGGAAATGGCTCAAAATAAGTTATCTACATAATTACATATTATGTACATAACAGTATAACCTTTCTTCTAGAATCATAAAAAGAAACAGCCCAATTTAAAATAAACAAGCGTTATACCCGGATTTGCACGATTTTTCAATTTTTTGATTGATTGGACCCCGTTGGCATAAATTGCCAATAACATACATAAAAATTTGATTTCTTCAGAAAAATAAGTTTTGAAAATTCAACAAATAAAAATATTTTTCGAGACCGAGACCGAGACCGAGATTCTCGTTACCTTGATCTCGGTCTTGGTCTCGGTCTCGATAGGTAAGTCTCGGTCTCGGTCTCGATTCTAATTTCCAGGTCTCGGTCTTGGTCTCGTTTTCGAGACCGAGACCGAGACAAGACCGAGACCGAGACCATAGTCTCGCGAACCCCTAGTCGCAAGGGCTTTAAAGGCCACTTATACACGTATATCATACGCTATTTTTTATTACGAATGCATCATATTCTCAAAAATGTTTTACTTTTTTGAGTTACAGTTACTATTTAGAATAAAGCAATGTTGTTTTTAAATGTGTTCCGTCATTTTGACATATAGTAATTTAAACGGCAGGTAAATATCTAGGTAAAAAAATCAAATGTTTCTAAGCAACTTTTAAAAAAGTAGGCGCATCATAAACATCAGTTTAAGCACGCTGCAGCGTACGATAATCGTTGATTATGATGCATGCGTAATAAAAAAGTATTTTATGTAAAGTGAGGTTACCATTTTCAAAAGGTGTGTTATATCTATTGTGTTTCTCTAATAAATAGTTAAAATTATTTATAATTAAACTAGGCTATGTTGGGGTTTGGAACCTTCGGCAACATGCACTAAAACGGAGTTTTATCCACAATACCGAAACATAATTATTGCACTCGACGCGCGTTTCGCTAACCAAGTTAGCAACATCAGGAGATGATTAAAACTAAATTTAAAACTCTACCTAACTCACTTTTATACTAAACGTTTGCTTAATAAAGTGGACACAAAGGGCCCAATCCTGGAAACCCACTAGTCACGCTCGATCAACCAATACAATGGACTATACGGAATAGGCCCTCTATCTCTATTTAAACTATTCTTACATTTAATAATTTCCATACTTTCATATGCGTCTAATAATCTCCT
>MU186222.1:53430-94681 GCA_016904865.1 Pissodes strobi | reverse complement strand
TATATTAATGACCTGCTGATCGAAAGGAATAATCCTGTTTACAGTTTTGCAGACGACAGTACCCTTGTCTCCCACTTTAGATCAGAAAAACCCTTACCAGCGACTGAGACTTACCACCGCAGATTACAGCTATTAATCAAGACCTGTTCAAACTTGGGGCGACCGAAATTTGGTCCAGCTCAATGAAGCAAAGGCCCAAGCAGCAACGTTTACCAAGAGGGCCAATGCAGCGGGCCCTAACATCATTATGGCAGGATCGACCATTCCTTCATCCTCGTCAATCGGACTGCTGGGTGTCTCGGTCAATAGCAATATGTCATGGCATGACCATGTGGCTAACATCGCAATATCAGCCTCCCAGAAGCTTGCTGCGCTATTTCGCACTAAAAAACTCTATACCCCGCAACAGTTGCTCTTGCTGTACAAAGCGCAAATAAGACCGTGCTTAGAATATTGCTCACATATCTGGGGTGCCGCACCAAAGCACATCCTAAAGCTGCTGGATTCCATTCAGAAGAGAGCTGTGCGTCTCGTCGACGACCCGGAGTTGACCCGGAATCTGGATAGTCTGGAACACTGTAACAATCATTTGGATATGCTCGTTCCAATGTCAGTAATTATGAATTTTCTGTAGCAATTCGCGGTAAAATATCCAAAAACAATTCATTTATTTTCGTACATTCGCAGACTTCAATATAATCTAGCACACCATTGGAATTATTTTAATGTAATTAATTTGTCTATGCCACTGGACTGCAGGCATATAGTTTTTGTAATCCCAAATATGATTGCCGGAATCTTCAATTTAATATGAAAAGTTGGCGATGTAGATAGGCAACTAACAATGCATCTATTAATTTTATAGCCTTTCTTTAGTTTGTGGCATGACTAGGTGCTTTGTTTTGACAGTCACATAATTCAGAATGTTTTGTGAATGAGGTTTGATTGAGTTTTTCGCGGAATTTTCTAATTAGGAAGTGAATTCGTGATTACTTAGTTGGTGGTATTTGAATTGACCTCGTATCGACTCGGGTTTTGTAGGTTGGTCTCGTGTCATCCTGCGGAAGTTAGTTTTTATGAGTTTTGGTGAATAAAACCGATTGTTGCTGAAGCAGAAGTCCCTTTTCGAATAGACCTTCAGGCCTAAGGGTGTAAAGGCGGTGACAACGGCGTCAAGAATGTGTTAATTTCCCTGGAAATTGATAGCAGCTAGGCTGGATATAATAATTTTTGACTCCAATGGCATTTTAATATGGATTAGCCGACACTGAGGGAGAGCCGAACATCAGGTAATTAATTGAGTGATGGCGAGTTTTTTTTAGCAGCACGAGGACGCCATTTTGAGACGTCTTATGTTCGTTTTTTATTTCAGGCTCTTAATTCTACCTTGAAATTTAATCTTAACTCTACCTACGTAACTTTACTCTAATTGTAACTTCAA
Source organism: Pissodes strobi (assembly GCA_016904865.1). Lineage (NCBI taxonomy): Eukaryota > Metazoa > Arthropoda > Insecta > Coleoptera > Curculionidae > Pissodes > Pissodes strobi. Next base: position 93,240 of record MU186222.1, on the reverse strand, counting down.
CTCTGGTGGGATCCTAAATTTGAACTGGTTCGAGTGAGAGTACTAAATTTCAATTCATATGGGCAAATGAGGAGACTATAGGAGAGGATCAGGAGATTCACAGACGCTTTCCATTCCAATCGTAGCCTGGTGGGTAGCAATGTAATTGTTGGTTGGAAAGTGGAAATTACATGGTCGGGATGACTCCGTGGTTATGAAACCACTTTGCTGAAGAAGCGTTTTGGAGCCCTGAGCATTCTCGTCTGGAATAAGATAAGTGATCCTTTTTACCTATTAGAAATGTTTACACAATTCCTCATTATTTCATCTTTTTAAAACAGAAAAACCAACATTTCAAAATTTAATTTTAAGTATCTTTACCGTATCTATCTTACCTTTATCTTACCTTTGAATTATCTTGTATATTTACCTTATTGTACATTTATCTCATTGTAAATTAATCTACTGTATCTCAAAACGAGATTATCTATTTTTAACTTTAAGCCTCGTACTTGGATTTTGATCTGATCAATCAAAATAATTATTTTTAGTGAGTACCTACTATGTATTATAGAGATTGAATACTCATGTACATACCCAATATTAATCTCGAAAATTTCCATTTGTACATTTTTGTAAACTATTGTTTCTTACTTATCTTTACTCTAGTTACTACAGAGCAAGTAGTGATATTATTCGGCTATATTTAAATTTTTCAAGGGTAAGCCTTAAATTTAATATAAATTAAATTTCTCTTAAATAATCTCCCAATTAGACATATTTTCTAAATAAAATATGTGATTGAAGTTCTTCTTAAGTACTGCTTATTTTATCTTACCTAGGTATACAGATTGTTAATTGGTAAAACATTTTGATTATAATTACTCGAGATTACTATGGGATTATGTATTGAAATATTTTGACTTGTTAATGAGCTGATCGTAACTTATGGGCTATTCGCTTATCAGAATCATTAATTTTAATTAGGGTCGTAAAGAAAATTTCATATACTACGATCTCATTATATTGTAATCTAGAATCAATATTGTTGAGTATTGCTTATTCTATCTTACCTATGCCAAGCATAATTGGTGGTTGGAACTAAGATGTAATTTTGAAAAGATACTCAGTAGAGTCAAAGATTATTATTAAAATTTTTGAGGGAAAGCATATCTTTTATTTCTTGCGTTTACTTTCCTTTCATTAGTGTCTTATTATGAATAATGTAATCTGACAATTTATCTTATCTTTTCTTATCTTTCGGTCTACTCTAGATCTGGCGCCCACATTTAATTGAATTTTCAGAATTCGAACTCACACCCCTAGTGCCACCGCATAAGACATATCTGAGCAGCGACAGGGTAACTCAAGGAACGTTTAACTCTTACTTTCACTTATACAAATAATTTCAATTAAAATCGAAATAAAATTTGAGAAATAAAAGGTGAAAAGGGTAAATGTTATAACACCGCAGACATGTGGCCGAGATGTCTCTGATCATCCCGTCCCTGGCAACTCCTGTCAGACAGTCACGACAGACGGCAGGGGCGCACCAGTTCGTCGTACAACTAGAGACACCTAGAACATCGCTTTACAAGAACTCCTTTGTCCGGCGCACTGCATCACTGTGGAATTCACTTCCAGAACATTTGTTTCCCACTAATTACAACCTACAACTGTTCAAGAACCGTGTCAATCAACATCTTCGCACACACACCGCTCGTCGAGAGCCATGGGATCTCCCTTTAGTGTGTGTGCCACTGCCATAAAAAAGGTATGTTGAATGCTGTGAAGAAAATCCTCTCAGTACTTTTGTATTTGATGAGATGTTTGAAAGAAAAAATTTAGGGATATTCCAGCCACGAAAAGACCAGTGCGATGTGTGCTGCAGCATTAAAACTGGAAATATTAATCAGGAACAGTATGAGGCGCACATATTATCTAAGGACCGAGCACGTATTGAAAAGCAAACAGACAAAGTAGAAGCTCTCAGCGAAAATGGCCACCTGATAACCATAGACCTTCAGACTGTAGCAACTATGTCCCAGAATGTACGCTTCGGCGCTCTATTATAAACAAAAACTTAGAGTACATAACTTTACAATGTACAATCTGGCAATACACCAATCAACAAACTTTTGGTGGCACGTATGTGGAGGGGGGCTTGAGGCTTCCAATTTTGCAAGCTGCATAATAGATTATCTACAGATACAATTTAGTCAATCTAGTTATCCCCCTTACAGCGATGATTGTGGCTACCAGAATAGAAACTCGATTCTTTCAAACGCTCTACTGACTTTTTCCGTTACAAATAAAAAAAAATGTAGAGCAAAAATGTCTGGTTAAGGGCCACACACAGAGAATGTGTGATAGCGTCCACAGTCTAATAGAACGGCGGCGCCTGGATAAAAGAGAGATTTATTTACCAGGGGAATATTTATCAACAACCAAGCATGCTTGCAAAAATCCATTTCCCTTAGACACAAAATATTTGCACCACGAGTTTTTTAAAAATTACAGCGGTCCATTCGATATTCCTCTATAAGACCACCTGGAGCCACAGTTTCAGAAATAAGGGCTCTAAAATATACACCAGAGGGTATTATATATTACAAAACAGATTTTGAATCCGATTATAAGCCTTTAAGAAAAACAAAAATCTGTTACTGTAAATAGTGTCAATTTTAAAAATCTATATTCCTCCAAACCCAGAATTTCGCTCGAAAAATACGAACAGCTTTTTGCTATCAAGCAGGTTATACGATTTTGTTAAAAAATTACCACACGAAGTTTCTAAAAAAAACTAAAGGGATATAGTAGGTACAACTAAATCATCTACCTGTTTCTATAAGACTTTTTTATTGGTTAGAAGTAGATTGCCCTTACTTTGTTAAATTAGCCATTTAAGTTCTAGGTAGTACCATTTTAAGTTCTGACCGTTTCTGTGTTTTTGATACCAATGTATTTAGTATAAGACATAATCAAATCAGAAATAAAAATTTTGTTTTTATGAATTTTTTTTTTATTTTTAAATGTAAAAGAAACTAAAACAGGAACATTTTAACACTCTATTAAAGACCCCTACAATACCTCGTGTTAATAGAAAAACTGAAAAATAAGAAAAAGCAATACCACGTATGTACTTTACAACAAGTAAACATTGGGTTTAGGGCCAAAGACAGTTAAAATTACACAGATAAATATATAAAAATGGCCTTGTGACCTATATTGGTTAATAAAAGATTTTTTTTATAAATTAATGAAGTTTTTTTTAATAGCCACGAATTTTGACACATGTACTTACGAGATATTGCTTCTAGGCCATTGTGTCTCAATTTACCTGGATAAGCCTTATACAGATTCGTGAACAGTTTGACTCTTTATAAACTTAATATATGTTTTAAGAGTTGATGATTTTATCCCTAATGCACTTAAGATATCATTAAAACTGAGCTTTATCCACAATACAGAAACATAATTTTTTGCACTCGACGCGCGTTTCGCTAACCATGTTAGCATCATCAGGAGATGATTAAAACTCTTCTGTTTCGGTATTGTGGATAAAGCTCAGTTTTAGTGCATGTTGCCGAAGGTTCCAAACCCCAACATAGTTAAGATATCATATTTAAGACTAATTAATAAGTAATGGGAACTATCCCAGTATATTTTGCCAGTTTATGTTTCACTCGCAGTAATAAAAAGACGCGGTTTAAAATTTGCTGCTTCTAAAGAAAGGTGAATTCCGTAAGTTATTATCGATACACGAATCGCACTTTATGGTGAGCGTATAAAAAAGGGAACTATGGATTCAGGAGTGTTCAGGAATCCGAGCATGCGAACTACTCTCCTTTAACTAACTTTTTTCATAACGGTAAATTCTCATTCCGGTTTGGTTGGTCTTTTTGCCGGATCCGTGCCTGGTTCCTCATAGCTCGCAAGTTTTGTATGGATTAATCCACTTAAAGCTTGGGTTGTCCGCAGAACTCGTAAACTCTCATCAAAAAGTTATCACCTGCTAATAATAATATTACGTATATTAATCTTATTCCTTCTGTATTCCTAAAAACAATTCCGAAATATTTTTAAGATTGCGCGCTGTCACCATATTTAACAAGAGATGTATAATTTTTGCTTAAAATGTAATATTTCAGTTAATATTAGTTTAATGTACTTTCGACCTCATTAATATAAAGTCGTTCCGAAGATAGCAGTAGGACAACAACTATAGAAGCGCTGTATATAATATTATAGATTAGAGGAACACTACGCTGTCTTTAACAAAGGAGCAAAATAAAATCTGGAATATGCATAGTTACGGCAGGCGAGTGAATGGAAACATATGGTGGATACGGCCAGAAGGAATCGGTATAATGGAAAGGCAAAGGGAATGACACAATGATCTGCGATATAAATGTAAATCGATCATAGTGTATAGTAGATCTCGGCTATTATGTGCCCTAAAATTACAATAATAATATACTGAAGTGAGATAATTAGTAAGTACTAGAGTTCGTACAAACTTCTAATATATTTAAATATAAGGAGGATAATTATGTTGTTAACATGTTAATAGATGAAACAGTGATTTATTCGTAGTCATAAAAACTAAATCTTTTATTCGTCAGATAAAATACATATAAAACCTTATATGCATAAATAAAATTAAAATTAAAATAAAACATAAAATTATAGGTTTGCTTACAAATCGTCTGTAACATTTGTTTTTGAAAAGTCCTGTATAATATATATTTAGAAAGCATTATAAATATTATATACATATTTAACTGCTGTTTTCTAACAAATTTTGGAGTGCTATGGATTTTTTTATCTACCGTCATTTTAAGACTTTTAATCAGAAATATTGTTCATTTACATCGTTTTCAAAAATACTTGTCAATATCCGAAGTGCTCCGAATTCTTGAGGGAATCGTTTTGACCGCAATAGTTAGTAATTTCCGTACCTATTTAAACTGTGTATAATATTTTAACTTTTAAGATCATTCAGTTGATTTACCTTCAACCATTTTTTAAATTTTGAAAGGACTTCTGCATCAAGGCATTGTTTCTTATTAGACTTGTTTTGTTGTCAGCAAAAATTACAAGATCAATCGACTTACCTGTAAGGAAGATCGATCGGAATTATCCGAGCATCTCCGCCATCCCTCATTACACTTTGTAGTATACAACTTTTTCCCAATCGGTACAATTTTTAAAGAAGTTATCTAAAAACATGGTGATTCAGCCGACCCTGGCTAGCCGCTCGAGCTGATGCGTCATTACAATTTTGGTTCGTGAGATTTTTTATTACATTGCATTTGGGGTGATAGGGAGAAGGTAAAGACTGGGTGGGTTTGTAATGAGGGATGGCGGAGATGCTCGGATAATTCCGATCGATCTTCCTTACAGGTAAGTCGATTGATCTTGTAATTATCCTTCGCATCTCCGCCATCCCTCATTACACTTTGTAGACGTTTAAAGTATTTGCGATATAATCTACATTAACTGAAAATTGCGAGTTTTCTGTAGTCCTAGATTTGTAAGGCCCTTTTTATAAACTAAAATTCAAATTTATAACCATTAGATTTAATAATACACACCATGAAGGTACATATATCATGTTTAACGCTTAACTGATATTAACCTTTAACTTATTTTTAATACTATACCAATATTCTTATGTAATATGATAACAAGTTGGTAAGTAAGTTATAATTGTAGCAGAATATTTATGATTCCTTAGAATTTATGGTTCAATAAACAAGATGCCAATCCAGTGGGATTACCCACGCCAAGTTTTATATAGAATTTCGAGATTACTTTTGATTTTTCTGTCGAGCCAGCTGTCTTCTGAATGGTTTGTAATGTAACTCCCATTCTTTGAGCTGCTGAAGTTGCCCCGTGTCGCGTGCTGTGTGCCCCAAAGATTTCCGTGTTTATACTGCTGGCTTTTAGTATTAACTTGACCCATCTGCTAATGGTTTGACTGCTGTCTGGGTGATAGGGCTTTTTATGAGTGAGTATTACATTTTGTTTGATTTCAATTATGTATTCATATTTAAAACTATTGTCTATTTTTACTTCTGGGTTGTCCGTGATTTGTGTGCCGTTATTAGTATTAAGAGTGTTACTAGCTTTAAAGTTAGATTTGTAGATTTAAGAATTCGTGAGGGTACATGCTCTTTAAGGGCTGTAGAACTGGGTAGGAATCCCAAGTAATTGAGTATTTTGATTTCGGGGGGTCTTATGTTAAATGTTCAATTGAGGAACCGTTTTATAACCGCTTCGTCTTTTGTTTGAGTAGGATGACTCCGAAGACAATTGAATGTTTAGGAGCTCAAGAATAAGTTTACGGTTTTATTATATATTTGTTGGCGCTTAGAAAAACAGAAATTCCCCTATTTATTGTAAGTATTTCCGTATTGTTTGACGGCGCTATCTGTCAATGAAGAAATAATCACTTTTATCGCTTCATTAGGTACGCTTTGTTATAGAAAAGCTCTCCTGACAATGAGGAAGTTTCATCAATTTTTTTTTTTTTATTATTTTTTTTTTATTTATTTATTTATTTTTTTTTTTATTTTTTTTTATTTTATTATTGCTGATTTCGATAGCCCATGAAAAATAAGTGAACACATGTTTTTTCTTTTTTCCCTAAGCCGAAAAATGAGGCAGATACAACGCCTTGAGATGTGCTTATGACGTCATAATACACATGAATTGTTACGTCACACCATGCATAGTATATCTATATATACAAACCTAAAAACTGGTATAGCTCTTGTAATATTCATCTTTAGTGGAAATAAAAAAATACGTATCGATATTTTTTTTTTCACTGTTGGAGAGTTTGCAATAAAAAATAATCAGTTTAATTTCTCAGGAACTTCCTAATTTCGCTACAGCCAGAGAAATTTTCTTCCACAATGGTTGTTTCTCTCCGCAAGGAGATGTGAGTTAGTATTTTTCAGGGTAAAGATAATAGACTGTTCTGCCAGTAGCTCCCTTTTCTCTTGTATAAACCCCAAAAGTGAGCATGGTTGCGGAGAAATAAACTACGCTTTTTTCGGAATTTATATAAAACCTAAATCTTGTAATGTTTATGTAATTTTATTTATACTTTTAAGCAATCCTCTTTTGAATTACCAATAACTAGCCAATTGTCTAAGTAGAGTACAGTTTTTATACCCTTTAATTTTACATATCTTACAACTGGTTTCAATTTTGTGAAAATATATGGAGCTGTACATAATCCAAATGAAACACAATTAAATTGGTATAGTACGTTGCAAAAAACGAATCTTAACAACTGTGTGACTACTGTGCATAGGGATAAGGAAATATGCATCTTTAAGAGATCAGTTTTCCCCAAGAATGCGTATTTTGAAATTAAAATTTTTGCCGTCCTATGTAGTCTTCTACTTTGCTAACCGGAGTGGTGTCCTATTGAAAGGGATTTTATAATCCTGTACCCACTCTATTATTGAACTGTTTACCTTTAATTTCTGCTAATTTAGAACGTGTTCAGACGGTTGGCTAATTAAATTATTGAAAGGGAGGCTAATGCACTAATCCCACGGACTATAGTTGTTTCTGTAATTGATACAGTAGTTGTCTTGGCAGGATTTAGTACTCTCTTCGAGATTTAATTTTGATGGTCTGAGGACATTGCAGTTGGCAGCTGGTGGATACTTCTCTATCATACTGTTTTTTTTTTTTTTTTTTATCTTTTAGTCTAAACTATCTGAGTATGTAGTTCTGGCCTCGCAAGTGTGATTTTTTTTTCCTACACCTACACAGCTAGGTGGTCGTTACTTTTTTCAGAACCATCTGGTGCTTCTGATGTTGGTAAGTCCTGATTCGGATAAGATATTTCCTCAGGTAGCGTGAGAGGATCTTCTAATGCATTTGCAAATGCAAAAGAGTTTGCTTGGTTTTGCTACTTATGATATCGATTGCATCTGCAAATGCAACGATCTATTAGCCTATTTACAGCATCTGCAAATGCTGCAATTTCTGTTTTTGAACAGAAAAATAGGTTCATGAATATGTTCACTATCTGCAACTGCAATTGCAGACAGTGGGTACGATCGATTGTATCTGCTAATACAACGAACTATTCACCTTTTTGCTTGCTGCTTAACCCTGGTTATGCTTTTGATTGCATCTGCAAATGCAACGATTTTTTAGCATATTTACAGTATCTGCCAATACTGTAATTTCTGTTTTGAATAAAAACCAAGAGTGTAATAATTCGCTACCTCCAATGCAATGATTTTATGTAAGAGGGTTGCAATAGTATGGTGGTTATTTGTTTTTGTATCTGCAAATACATAGCACTATACCGTTTTATTTTTGTCAGTACATATATCCTTTACATCGGCAAATGTAGGGATATAGTGTGCCTCTAACTACTTTTACATAATATACCTACTGGGGTGGAGGCTGTTGGGGGCCTTTCACATCTGCAAATGTGAAGGCCAATTTTAGTTAAAGTTAGTCGCATCTGCAAATGCGAATTTGTAAATAGGTATTATTATTATTTATTAACATCTCCTGCAAGCAATGTTTACTCCAATTTTTTCCCTCACCGGACGGCTCATGTCAACACGAATTGAATTGGATTATTTTAAAAATAATGTGTTCCGGTATTACATTGCTTCGACAAAGCCGAACGATAACATTCCGCCTTTTTCCCTTAATTTTGGGTTAGTTTTGGTTAGCACTTTTAGTTCTTGTTGATTGAGCCTCCGTTGCGAGCAAAGCCAACGGAGGGCCATGCAAAGCTATAATAATAGCCAACTTGGGATTTAGTCGCTCGTAAATTATGCGTCAGCTTGCCTTTGTGGTTAGTTTTTAGAGGCTGATTTCGTGAGAAAAGGGCACTCTTCGACTTACTCAAAATTTTATTGTTTATTATTTTTTTTTTAAGTATTTGTTAATACAGTAGTAGCAAACAATATACATAGTCCTTATTCCTCTAGACAGTGTTTTTAAACACTGGTATTGAGGATAATTGCATTTTAGTAATAATAAAGTATGATTTCCTATAACTCTCTAGTATTGTGGCTATGAATATCCTTTGAAAATATTATGATAATATTTTAATTTTGAGTTTTATTTATTATCCTGTAAATAAGTTTATTCTGTTCAAATTTTAATACCTTATGTAATTGCCATACTCTTAAATTTTCATATAGATCTGCAGCATGAGTCAGTGGATCATAATTAAATATAACTTTGTTTTTTGTTTTGCAATATTTGCATCGAATCGAATTGTAGTTTATAGTCCCACATGTGCCCCATACGGGGATCAAATATCGAAAAACGAATGATACGAAGGCATTATAACCATTTGTTTCTATTTTTTATATTCCTTTATATGGTATAAACGTTTTATTTTTTATAAAACATTAATAAACGTGCAGGCCGACCTGTATATATATCCTCCTTTTGATTGCGTTATGCAAACACTTTCTGTGATTGAATAGTATTTCTTTGGTAGGATGTACGATTAGACGAGATTACTAGAGAACGGTTCGAATAGCTCGTATCGTTAACTGTTGCTTATTACTTATTCATTTCGATATAATATATTTCAATTCCGAATATATTGTTTGATTCTGTGTAATTGTGCACAGACGACAAATAAATGTAACAATGTTTTGTCATGCCCTCGTATATAAATAACAGTTTGTTAGTATAATTCAAATCGCAGTGAGCACATTTAATTTTTGTTTACTGCTTCATTCGCATTTTTGACTGTAACCCGTTCGCACTCTATTTTATTCTAATAAGTATAGTTAGTTTTAGAAGTTTGAGAGTATTTTCCATTTCAATTTTATTAAGTAAAAAAATAAGCGTTACAAGTGTCATATTTATTCATAATACTCAGTTTAGTATTATACACATTTAGTTTGCTTTTATACGAGAGATTCTGTTTTTATATATTTAAAATAACCAGGTATTTATGTATATTTGAAATTTTGGCATATAATCTTATATGGACTCACCCCCTGATTCGCTTCTTCCGATGAATATTGCCCCCTTTTTTCGCCTCCTTTGCGAGCAAGACGTATCACTAACACCACAAGAATATTTATTCTTGTGACTTAACACTTCACTATACTAGAAATACGATTTCTAGGCATTTTTCTTTTTAAAACCAAAAGAAAGAACCGATTTACGGATTCTTGCTTGTCACCGACCGGTACAAAATTGTAATGACGCATCAGCTCGAGCGGCTAGCCAGGGTCGGCTGAATCACCATGTTTTTAGATAACTTCTTTAAAAATTGTACCGATTGGGAAAAAGTTGTATACTACAAAGTGTAATGAGGGATGGCGGAGATGCGAAGGATAATTTATATTATATTTATATATTAAATGAAAAGACATCAATTTGATACACTTTATTTATACTTTAACCTGCTGTTCTTAATTGTAATTTTAATTTACTAAAAGCAAATTTAACAGGATACTCAGGGTGTAAGGGTTCGTTTTTATTCGAAAGTAATGAGGCTGGGCTAGAGTGTCAAATAAGAGATCTGAAATTTCAAGAAACAAAGGGTTTAATTTAATCTCCTTCTAAGGAAATTTGGATGGGAAATAAAATTAGCAAGAATGTCCTTGGTGATCTCTGTATAATAGTCACTACCTTAGAATTTCTCCATGCTTCCGGAATGGTGATAACGGGTATGTAAGGCCCTGGAATATGTCCTGTAATGTCATTGGAAAATGACCGAGTGTGGTTCCAGGGGCATCAGGGCATGAAAAAGAGTAGTACAAAGCAACTAAAAAGTTTACCAAGAACGTCAAAAAGTAGGAGTAGAAAAACGGAAAATATACATCTTAACATTTGTTTTTATTAATTGAATATTTTGCATACTGTGAAAATATGCTAACAATTTATCTTCCAGTTCATTTCTAATATTATTATTTAAAATAAGTTCCAAAAATTATGCTGTTATATTTATATCCCTGCAGTGCTTCATTTACAGCACCATTAGTAATTAATCGCTTTGTCTGCTAATCTAAATTGTAAATTTTTGATTGCCGTTTCACTAATAACTATGCAAATGCCTTTATACTACACTGCATGGCACCGTATATCAATCTATTTACATACAGTTGCGTGCCGCTCTTTTTATAAATCTGCCGCTTTATTCTTCTTATTAGCACTTTCGTTTGCGGTAATTACTGGCGTTATGACATCGTACTATTTTATGGCATTTTTAAGTCATTGTATAGAATGTTTTTAATATCGTAACGAAGGATATCTACAAGCTGACTGTCTCAATTTTCGCAATAAAATGAAAGATGCCATCCAACATTCAAGGACCCGGAACTGCATAGTCCCGCCGCGAAATTCCCTAATTTTTAGATAAGATATATTTACCGACAATGGTTCTAAATGTCGTTTTTCTTAACTTTAGTTATTTTAACGGAAAATGTGTAAAAGCCAGAAGAGGTAAAGTTAAATATGAATGTTATTTGAGGTGATGCATATTTTTCACTTTTAAATGATATACCTTATATATTTGTATATCTTCTGCTTCGACAGCTCATTTAGAGTATATTTATTATTAAATGTGATTAAAAATTTGCTCTTTTTTAATAAAATCAACTTTTCTGATGTCTTACAAACAATGGACGTTTATAGAAAAATAATGTTTTCTATTGCTTCGACATTAAAGCCTTTTAATTATTTAGTATCAAGTAATTCATGAAACAACTTGTAAACTTTATAAATTAAGACACCGGAAATTTATTCAAAAATGGCACACCAGAATGGTAAATTTTTATTAATTAAAAGAATATCATTTTCATACGGAAACTTATTGCAATTTTCTTGGTCCACACATTTATTTCAGCCGAAAGCTGAAAATATATTTAAATAGAGAAGCCATTTGAGTAATCCAACAAGTTACTTTATACAATAACGTATTTCTATACATTTTAAAATATTGATATTTATCTTTTTTCCTCGAAATATCTTTTCTAAAATGTATGAATAAGAACAAAAACCAGATGAGTCAGATATAAATAGAAATAGCCACCAACAACTGAACACAAATTACTGTTTTATTTTTATTGAGGATTATTATTAGCATTGCCAATATTCGCAAATAATAATAACAATGAAAATCAGAAAAATGGTGCATACTGTAAAATATTTAAAATTTGACAGGTGTATTTTTCGCCTTAAGAACTATAGTTGCCGGGTTTTCTACAAATTATTTAATTTATCTACAAGTCATTTTAAAATCAGAAATTCAACTTTAAATAAGCAGTTTTTATTTGCATTGGTTTATATCAACGGTTTGACTATAAGCAATAGTTTGATGTAAGAAATTAATTTGCTTCTGCTTTTTATCTCGTTATTTTTGAATATCCTGTATAACATCTGTGTAGGTTCGGTAAAAAGGAAAAAATCAATGTTGATTTTTATTTGGATATTTTAACTCAATAACAATAAATAATATGTCATTTTGAAAAATAATTGTAACAATACATTAATTAACAATAAAATTAAACTTGAAGTAATATTAATTCTTCAAATAAAATAATTGCATTACATTTTCTACATAATCATCTTCCATCGCAATACAAGTCGTATATACTAACTGAAGTCTTTTAATACTCATTCTGACAACACTAGTAGGTATGATGGATAAATGAATTTTCCCCATGATTTTTTGCCTTTTTTTTTTTTTTTTTTTTTTATGGCAGTGGCACACACACTAAAGGGAGACCCTATGGCGCTCGACGAGCGGTGTGTGTGCGAAGATGTTGATTGACACGGCTCTTGAATATTTGTAAGTTGTAGTTAGTGGGAAACAGATGTCCTGGGAGTGAGTTCCACAGTGATGCAGTGCGCCAGACAAAGGAGTTCTTGTAAAGCGATGTTCTAGGTGTTTCCAGTTGTACGACGAACTGGTTCGCTCTTGCCGTCTGTCGTGACTGTCTGACAGGAGCTGCCAGGGGCGGGATGAGGCGGCCCAAATCCTGAGAACATCTGCCGTGAAAGTATCTGTAAAACAGAGATATCTCGGCTACATGTCTGCGGTGTTCCAGACTATCTAGATTTCGGGTCAACTCCGGGTCGCCGACGAGACGCACAGCTCTCCTCTGAATGGAATCCAGCAGCTTTAGGGTGTGCTTTGATGCGGCACCCCAGATATGTGAGCAATATTCTAAGCACGGTCTTATTTGCGCTTTGCCTGATTTCATATTATTTGAATTTTTTTATAAACTCGAGGTTTTTAAGTTCCATGCAAATAAATCTATCGAGATGAAGTCAACTTCGAGCTGGCCACTAGAGCGGACCGTTCTGGAAAATTCTGCGATTCTGCTACCGTGTCAACAGTAAGATAAGATAAACTATCTTGTTAAACAATTATGTTCTTTTTTTAATGATACTCGAGGTTTTTAAGTTCCATGCAAATAAATCTATCGAGATGAAGTCAACTTCGAGCTGGCCACTAGAGCGGACCGTTCTTTCCAATCCATCCTGGAAAATTCTGCGATTCTGCTACCGTGTCAACAGTAAGATAAGATAAGCTATCTTGTTAAACAATTATGTTTTTTTTTAATGATCTGACCTATCTACCAGCACTGGTAGAATTTCGTTCTCTAATTATTACAGATAACTTACTCCTGTAAAAGTTCACTCGCAAAATATAGAACCAATAATGATCACGATGTATACCACAACAGGTATAACCACTTTGAAGTATTTGCTTCTTTTTCAGTTTTAAGAAAATGTATTTTAATGCTTGTCCATTAGTGGACACCTGACACCGTTTTCGTTTGACTTTTCCATTCCCCGCTTCACTTTTAAGACAGAGTTCAGGAAGTTGTATCATTTTAATGGCATTGGCTTTGTGATAGTCATGCTTTGTGATAGTCATGTTTTCTTATTATCGGGATTCTCTTTTTTGTATAGGTAATATGAAGTAATATGAAGTGACAATTAGAAATATGTGAAGACCTAGTTTTTCATATAAGTGTCTGGTGCTCACATGAGGAATACAAAAATATCTGGTCGTCAACCCCTGCCATTAACTCGTTACATTCATTTATCAAGGCAGGTTTTTATTTTTCTTGACCCTCTGAATAGTCAAATTTTCAATGTATATTGGCTTGAAATGGCCAATATTTAATGACGGTTCCAAATAAATTGTACCAAACCACTAGTTCATCTTTTTTTTAGTTTTTTCGGGAATTCCTTTTCTTTTTGAACGGAAGGTTCCTGTCATATACGTTGAACTTAACCCTACTGTAAAAAAAGTCCATAAGTAGCGAATGATCATTTTTCTAAGAGTAAGAGCTAACATAACTTTTTCGGTACAAGACGTACGTAGATCCACGGATAACTCAGGATCTGCTGAACCATCATAGAGCAATATGATGCGGTGCATAAAGTGTTATCCCAAATTTGTGTCTCTTGCCATTTATATACTATGTTGGTGTTTAGAATCTTTGGCAAAATGCACTAAAACAGAATTTCATCCACAATACCGAAATAGAATTTTTGCACTCAACGCGCGTTTCACTAACCGTAGTATTTAAAACTAAACTTAAAATCTTCCTAACTCTCTTTTAACTAACTGTTTGCTTAATCAAGCGGAACCAAATAGAACCATTCCTGGAATCCCACTTGTCACGCTCGATCAACCAATACAATGGACTATACGGAATAGGCCCTTTAACTCTATTCAAACTATTCTTATATTGAATAATTTCCATACTCTCATAGGCGTCTAGTTATCTCCTAGCAGTTATACTATGTATACATTTTAAATTTTTAATTGTAATTCTATCATTATTATCAAAAGCATGCTCGGCAACCGTTGATTTTTTAGATCTACCATTCTTTAAATGAGCTATGTGTTCTTTGAATCTCGTTTGTATAGATCTTCTAATTTGCCCAACATATTTTGGGTTACAATCCATGCATCCAATTTCATAAATTCCACTTCTTTTCAATATTTCAATTTTGCCCTTTGGACCACCTAATAATTTCTTAATGTTAAACTGAGTTTGATATACTAATTTAAAACCTACAACCTTAAAAACTGTTTGGAGTCCTCTAGTATAATGAGGATTATATGGTATCGAGACATATTTTATATTTTCGTCCTGATTAATGAAAGAAGTCGAATCACGACTGGTATTTCTAAACAAATGCCGATTAATAAGTCTATTTATTAAGTTAATATTGAAACCATTAACTTTCGCTATATTCTTAATTGTCCTTTCCATTATTAAATATTTCTCTGCTGAGAGGAAAATTAACCATACGGTGTACTAAAAAAGGAATGCTGGCCATTTTGTGTTGGTCGCAGTGAAAGGAGTCATTAGGAATATATCGGTTAGTGGAGGTACTTTTTCTATAATTATCAAATTCTACTGTGTTATTATCGTTCCTAATCACTAAAGTATCCAAAAATGGTAGTTGGCCATTGTTCTCGACTTCATAAGAAAATTTAGTGGGGGAAACGGTTGTTTAATTTTGTTACAAAATCTTTGATATTAACAATTTTTGTGTCGAAAATCGCCAAAATGTCATCCACCTACCTGTACCATACCCTTGGAAAATATTCAAACGTTTGACTGATTTCATTTTCAAATTTACTCATGTAAAGATTAGCTAAGAAAGGCGATAAACAGTGGCACATTGCCGTGCCTTCAAGTTGTTGTTAAGTTATTTTGATATTGAAAATAATTTTGATTCATGCAAAGTTTGGTTAAAGTTAAATATTATTGTTTGATTTCGTTGCCAAAGCTATTCATCTCAAGTAATTCACCAAGGAATTGCAAGGTCTGTGGGACTGGTACAGTAGAGAACAATGGGCTAACATCAAATGAAATTAAAATTTCACATTCATTAAGGTTCGTGCCTTTAATGTTGTTTATGAAATCGAAGTAATTTAATACTCCTGAATTCTGTAGTTTTATAGGTAAATTTTCAAACTGGCTTGCTAGCCACTTGCATATATTATAAGTTGGTGATCATATTGCCGAGACTATGGGTCGCATTGCCTTCTCAGGTTTCTGAATCTTGGGAAGACAAAATAGTTCCGGCATAGTAGGGTTACTCACATATAACTTGTATTTAATTTGGTCAGAAATAAGGTTGCTACATCTCTCCAAAGTATTTTTAACGTGTGTTACCATCTTAGATAGCGGATTCCTTGAGATTTTGTTATAGGGCCCGGATTCGATTAAATTATCAACTCTTTGAAATTATTCGCTTTTGTCTAATATAACCTTATTACTTTTGTCAGCATTTAGATAGAGAACATCTTTCTCGTTTAATCTCTTGATTATACTTTTTCCTTTTTCAGGTCGAGAGTTAACATTATTATTAAAGTGGCTGGATTTAGAAGTCAAAAATTTGTACAGTAATCGAAAATAAAGAAACTAACATTTATATTAACAAATATTGAACATGAAGAATGGTATGAGTTCCAGAGAAAATTGTGTTTCCTAATTGATACACATACAACAAGAAAATGTCATCCATCAGTAAGAAACTTAAAAACTCAAGAAAATAAAACCTAAATCGGATAGTCCTCAGGAAGTCGTAAACATTGTGGAAAACCTGTCTTATATCTTTTAAATAAGGGTCTGAACTACCTCCACAAAGGATAACTTACTTGATATTGTAAGTAATATAGAATATAGTAAAGGATTTATTAGAGAAGCATGCAGAAATCAGGTTTCAAAAAATGTAATTAATAATAATGTTAATTCCCAACCGGGATTAAAGGAAAATGATGTTTTCTATCTAAAACCTGACAAAGGTAATAAGGTTGTTATATTAGATAAAAGCGAATATTTTCAAAGGGTTGATAATTTAATCGAATTCTGGCCCTATAACAAAATCTCAAGGAATCCATTATCTAAGATGGTAACACAAGTTAAAAACACTTTGAAGAAATTTAGAAACATTATTTCCGATTAAATGGCACACCAGAAAGGAAAATTAATTACAAATTATCTGTGAGTAATTCTACTATGCTGAAACTATATTGTCTTTCCAAGATTCCATTAAATCCATTAACCATTAAATCTACTTATGAAGTCGAGAACAATGGCCAACTACCATTTTTGGATACTTTAGTGATTAGGAACGATAATAACACTCTATGATTTGCTATTTATAGAAAAAGTACTGCCACTAACGGATATATTCCTAATGACTCCTTCCACTGCGACCAACACAAAATGGCCAGCTTTCATTTTTTAGTACACCATATCGTTATTTTCCTCTCAGCAGAGAAATATTTAATAATGGAAAGAAGACAATTAAGAATATAGCGAAAGATCAAGGTTTCAATATTAACTTAACAAACAGACTAATTAATAACCATTTATTTACCATTCGTGATTCCACTTCTTTCGTCAGGATAATACAAAATTTGTCTCGAGACCATATAATCCTCAGTATACTAGAGGACTCCAAAAAGTTTTTAGGGAAGTGTGTTTAAAATTAATTAACCAAGCTCAGTTTAACATTAAGAAATTATTAGGTAGTCCAAAGGGCAAAATTGAAATATTGGAAAGAAGTGGAATTTATAAAATTTGATGCTTGGCTTGTAACCAAAAATATGTTGGGCAAATTAGAAGATCTATACAACAGAGATTCAAAGAACACATAGCTCATTTAAAGTATGGCAGAACTACAAAATCAAGGGTTGCCGAGCATGCTTATGATTGTAATTATAGAATAACAATTAAAAAATTAAAATTAATTCGTAATATAACTGATAGGATATTATTAGACGCCTATGAAATTGTGAAAATTATTAAATGTAAGAATAGTTTAAATAGAGATAGAGGGCATATTCCGTATAGTCCATTGTATATATTGTGAACAGTAGGATTCCAAGAATGGTTCTTTTTGGTTCCACTTGATTAAGCAAACAGTTAGAATAAAGGAAAGCTAGGTAGATTTTAAGTTTAATTTTAATCATCTCCTGCTGATGCTAACATGATTAGCGAAACGCGCGTGAAGTTCAAAAATTCTATTTTGGTATTGTGTATAAAACTCTGTTTTAGTATATTTATATATTGACAAAATCGGTTTTCCCACAAAACCATACATTCGTCGACAGTTCTCTTGTGGGATAATTTATTTTTTTCATTTTATTACTAGTAAAATTTATCAAGGGCATATATTTTCCTAACTCTGTTCGTGATTCTGGACTCTTAGTATCGTTAAACTGTAAGCTTCTTAAAATTAGAAAAACCGATTACGGCTCATAAAAGACGGAAAACACCGTTGATTACCTGATTCTATTTCCGGCAGTAGTAATCCCAATAAAAATCTTATTTCCATCAGAGTGACATCAACCCGTGGAGCAATTTTCGTTTCATCTCTTAAGCCCATTCGAAATTACACTTTGGTCGCCCCCTTGCATAATGTTTCTAAAAAATTATTTGTCACTATTAGATTAATATTTACAAGTAAACCTGTCGTCTTCGTAATACGAAAGTTTCGACTTGGAACTTCACTATTCACAAGGTTTGGTGAAGATGGTGGTGGAGATTGAGAACTGTAGAGGCGGGAGGATTCTGATAAAAGAGCTGCCTCTGTTAATTTTTGTTGTCTTTCTCGACTACATTTCACCTTTTTTGATGTTCCCGGCTTGTCTTGGAAGATATCTGTACGAAAAGATAATATTACGCGCATGTCAACGTCTCTCGGGCGAAAAAAGTTAAAATTTCCATTCCTAACATTTCGTTCAGAAAATGTGTTATTGCCATAGTTACTAGGGATCGCATATTAGGAAACACAAATACCTGCTAATGCCTTCCTCAATTGCTATGTGAATTTTTTGATAAGGAATTGTTTTAAAATGAGCGAAAAAAATGTGTTTGAATTTCCTCGAGCAGCAGAGTTGGACTAAATTAAATTTCTAACTTCACAGAATACCCAGTCTCTAAGTAAATTAACTACCATTAAAAAGTGACTCAAGAATAAATTTAAGAAATCCTATTAAGTTTATTGTGGCTAGATTTTATGTTGAGATAATTCGAAAATTCTCCTATCGATTACAGGAAATCGAATGTTTTCTAAATGATACGGATCTATCCACCTACGTGACCGCTGATTTTAAATTAATTTGAAATAAGCACTAGATATTCAAATAGCTTACAAAATTCTAGAATCGATTTTTATGCAATGCGAGACAGAGCCCAACCAACCTTATTTATATGCACATCATTGCGTGCAAAACTAACCCTAAGGAAGTTCTACAAGACATATGTTACTGCCTAAACCGTAAAGATATCATGCCTTGTCTGACATTATTTACCTTGTTTATTCACCTTAGCTGTCTACTGATAACGCTTGTTAAAGAACGATGGAAGGTTCATAAGAACTGAGTGTTAATCAATTATCTTGAATTTTAAATTATGGTACCTAATAGATCCAAATAATTCGAACTCTTATTAAGAGAGCATTTTTTAATAATAAAAAGTAAAATAGCTGTTTATTAATAATAATATATATTTTCAGATTTGTGTCCGTAAAAAGAAAACAAAAAATAAAAAATCTCTAATTTCTTTTGTCTTTTATTCCCCATCCTACATATTTAGCTTATTCTGACGTATCAATATAACGGGTCAGTAGATCGTCGGCATACAGGCCATTTCGAATTATGCTTCAAATTAGGATGTTCATTCTCATATTCGCTGGTCACCTGAAAAGACTGCGTTTCATTTTAAAGGACGTTGCAGTTGTCAAATACTGTGTTCAATTCGAATGTGCTAATTGGCTTGCCTGGACATGATCGCCAAATTATTTTTTGCAATCAGCGCAGTTCGGTATTGATAAGGATTTGTCTGTACATTATTTTCATATCGCTAGATAAAACAACAAACAAGACACCTTGCTTTCAGGCATTAACATATTTCACAATATTACGTACATTACATATTTTACAATAATAGAGGAACTGGTCCGAATATGGGCCCCCATTTTAATTTTTTTAAATAACTTTTTGGTTAGCCAGATTTTTTTAATTCTTTTGTGTGAGGTCTGAACCAACAGCACAAGAATAATAAATAACCAGAATCCAAACTCTCAACTGTCACCGTATATATTGACTAAAAGCGCTGGGTGACCTTCAGTCCACGTCACAGCCAGAATTCCATGAGCGTGCGTACTGTATTTTGACTGATTTAATATTAGGAAAATAGTACGAAAGGCGGGATAGCTGAACCATTGTTTATACAGTGCTGAACTCTAGTTGAGAATAAACTAACCGAAAGTTGATTGGACGACTAACCCAAACTAACCAAGTCTATTAAAATTGATTATAACGTATCGGAACCGGCTCAAATAAATAAAATAGGTTGATACTAAGTGGAGCTAACCAAAAGTTGATTAGACGCCTAACCCAAAGTAACCAAATCAATTATAACTCATTATAACATCTCGGAACCGGCTCAAATAAGTAAAATAAGTTAAGACTAAGTAAAACTAATCGAACGTTGATTGGACAACTAACCCAAACTAATCAAATCTATTAAAATTGATTATAACGTATCGCAACCGGCTCAAATAAGTAAACAAGTTGAGACTAAGTTAAACTAACCGAAAGTTGCTTCGACGACTAACCAAAAGTAACCAAATCTATTAAAAATTCTCATAATGTATCGGAACCCGTTCAGATGACTAAAATAAGTTGAGACTAAGTGAAACTAACCGAAAGTTGATACGACTAACCAAAATTAACCAAATCTTTTAAAATTGATTATAATGTATCCGAACCGGCTCAAATAAATAAAATAAGTTGAGACTCGATCAATAAGTATTCACTTCTATTACGTGTACTGTTATACTCATGACTTTTTATTTGTAAAAATGAATGCCTATCTTTTTATGCGATTAGGTTAGTTTTGATTAGTCGTCCAAGTGTGGTACTTAATATCTACTTATTTTACTTAGTCATTTGAACCGGTTCCGATACGTTATAATCAATTTTAATAGATTTGGTTAGTTTTGGTTAGTCGTTCAATCAATGTTCGGTTAGTTATTTATACTGGCGTTTTCAGCGATTTCATCATTCCTAAGATCTTAAAGATGCTAATTAATAAAACTACTTATTTTCTAACCAATATATTTATTTTGCCAAATTATTAACTTATGGTTTTGGGTTACTCTCTATTAATCGATTTTAGTGTATAATATAAGTTAACTCGTCCAAAAATCCATTAAAACACAAAACACTCAACAAGGGAAAATCCATCCAAAGTATAACCCCGCATTTCCAACAGCTAGAATTTTACCATATTTTAGACGATCCGTTTACTACAGCCGAGCCGGAGCGTCTACACTGGCGAATTTCGGCGGAATTTCGGAAGATGGAGCCATACGGGGCGTCCTAGGTGAGCGATTTGCAGCAAAGGCGAACGCGAAGCGCTGGCGATGCAGTACGAAAAATTAATATAGTCGCACTGCATCGCTACTGATTCGCGTTAGCTGCAATCGCGTTGCGACGCGGCAGTCGAAGTATTTTATTGCAGCATCGTTTTCTTGAAAACTAAAGTTGTTATCAAAAAAATCACCGAAATTATAAAGTTTTTTCGGTTCTTTGGCTACAACTTTGTCGCTTACTAAAAGCAAAAAAGTTTTCTCGATCGAGTATTTGTTGCTGCATTTTTAAGAAATTTCGTGCCACCAACTTTAAAAAAAATAAAACTGGTGACCAGTATATTTTTTTGCATTTGTCTCATGTCACTCATGATAACAAATGTCCAAATTGAGTCTCCTAAAAATTTTAATTCAATCAGACTTAAAGTAAGGGAGATATAAGGTGATAAGCAAAAATTTAAAATAACACATAAAATTTGAGATTTTTCAGAAATTGGCCAATTTTGACCAGTTTCGCAATTCTGGATTGCCTGGCGAACTCCAAAATCGGATGCGCCAGGTCCATATACATAAAAATCGATTTTTTAGGTGGTTGTTCGCGAGTGTAATAGAGGGTGCATCTTAGACATTACTTGTTATCCGGCTATGAGCGCCCACACTGGTGAGTTTCGGCGGAATTTCGGCGGATCAAGTAGTGCAAGGTCACGGCAGCCAATGCTTAGCAACGAGGAAAGATTGGCTTCTGGTTATTTATTATTCTTGTGCCAACAGCAGTAATGGTTGAATGAGATCGCGGTTCTTGCAGCTGAGTTTCTGAGCCTGAACTGCATGATTTTTCGGATTAATTTTTTTCGGAAATATAATCAGCATCAGTGAAAACATATTTATTCAATGGACAGATTTCCGTCACTATGAATCCATTTACAGCTATATCCGTTGTCTGGCATTTCAACAGAGCATTACCCAAGCAGTTCAGCCATATCAAACTGTGTTAGTGCTCTGTTGTTTATTCTTAACCAAGTCCTAATTTCTTCACTGTAGTAGGATTTAAGTGGCCCCATAAAAGTCTTGTCAAGGGGCTGAAGTTTATGGGTCGAGTGTGGGGGAAGGGATATGATACAGACATGATTTTCTCTTGCTAATTTTATTATGTCTAAATTTCTAGTATGACTGTAATGTCCATCTGATACGAGCAGCACTGGAAACTCTTCAGTTGGCTTCACAAATTGAATGAAGTGGTTGAACCACATGGTATATAGATTTTGCTGAATCCAGCCACTTGGGTGAACTGCGTAGATAGATCCGGGTAGTGCACCATGCATAAGCTGGTCGTTTCTGTTTTTCCTCGGAAAGACAAGCATTGGAGCAACAAATTGTCCTCCTACACTCATTGCTGCAACTACAGTAACTAATGAACCCCGCTCAGCGGTCTACGCATAGACAATTGCTCCCTATGTCGATTTAAAAAAGCATCTAACCTGCGACCGGCAATTCCATTTTTAAAGGGATGCTCTATATTATTCCTAACTGACATTGTATAAGCCATTCTGCATAGGTCTCTTTTTGTTAAACCATAAAACTGTGTTTAATTTTTAGAATATAGTTGAGTAATTCCTTTTCTGCGTCATTTCCAAGAACTGTTTTCCGGCCTAGTTTAGTACTGACGATGTTGCTACTAGGAAGGTGACTAGCTTTGGCTCTCCTTGCCAACCTTTGCGCTGTGCTTCTTGGCACATGAAACGTTTTTGATGCCGTCTTCAGGCCCATTTGTCCATTATTGACAGCATTTATAGCTTGTTCCATATATTTTTTCTCCGATTGACAGCAAATATTAATTTTGCATACACATATCAATCAGGAAATTATTACTTTTCCTGCCTTGGCAGCAAATTAAGTACTTTCCTGCCTATGCAGCAAAATGATTAGCCTCCATGGGAATAAAACGTTGACATAAGTTGTCAAACTATAATTATTATGGACATATACATTTCCATAGCAACCAACCGTTTCAACAATTGCGAGTTCTATCAATTTTAATTTATCACTACAGGAAAAATAAAAAGATTGTGGGAATTGTAATAATTTGGAAATATACAATATACATATATCATTATAAACAATCGGAGAAAAAAATGATATGTTCAACTCGGCAGCAAAGTAGTTTGACTGCCTTAGCTGAACTATCAGCCGCGGCAGTCAATCTACTACTTTGCTGCCTAGTAAAACAAATAACTATTAACTCAGGTTTGCTCGTGAAAAAGTATCTGGATATTTGGGAACTTTTTTCCAGACGATATTACTATAAATGGTAGTAAAACATACAAATAAACGCATAGAATCGAATAAACATGACCAATCATACAGAACTGCAAGACAAACCGACTTAGCTGATATTAAGGCGCTATAAACTAAGGTCCGCGTCCAAACCCTCCGGTCGCCGAACATTAAAGTTAGTTCACTGATTAAAGTTGCCCATTTTGCAGGAGTCATTCAGGCTAAACCCGACTGATGACGCCTAACAGGGTAGAAACCGGTCTCGGGGGTGCCTGAATGATTCTTGCAAAATGTGGCGGTGGAATCGGTGAACAACTATTTGTTGTAACACTTGGAGTTCTTTTCCTTCACGATTTCTACTACTTTATTAAAATTAATGTTCGGTGCTTCGGTCTTGTTTTTTATGAAACAGAGTTAAAACCGCCAGAAGCATTACTTTAGCAATGTTCGCGTGTCTTTATTTTATGGCTGAGCTTGAGAATTGTCTTCTACTCTGATTTAGTTTTCAATATATTTCCAAGCATTTTGGGGATGATGTTCCAGTTATCTTCAGTGCTTAACATTAAAAGTGTATTATGTTTTCCATTTCTCGTTTTTTTGCAGGTCCATTAGCTTGTCACTTGACACCATTTGTTCTACTGCATATCAGCGCATTACCTGCATCTGGTTCTAATATAGCGTTTCAGGTATTCACCATGGAAGTTATGAGTATCATAGAGCCCCAAAAGCTCATTATCTGAATTCAGTTTTTCAGTGATTAATTCATCACATCATCACTTTGTTCTTATCTTGACGTTCTTGATCTGATAGATATAATCCCTGATCCTTGGATCATAACATGTTATGTATCATATTTTAAAAATTTGAATAACCTGCTTTTATACTGGAGTCACGAAACTGGTTCATCAATTCCCACTAAGAATACATATTTTTTACCAAATATTGTTTATTACCTTTCAGAATATATTCTTTTCTAATGCATATTTTTCTTCCTTCCAGTTTAGTATTCATAACGAGTTCTTCTTTACTTTGTTGAGCTTCATTATTAACTTATATTTTTAGCACTAACTTTTACATTCTGTCCCTTGTTTTTTATTGGTCATTGGATAAACCTGGCTAAAGAACTTCTTATTTTACGATGGTCGGAATTCTAGTTAAGAAATATCGAGCATTCGTTTTTCGAAATTACCATTTCATACGGGTACAGAAATCTTTAAGATAATTTTTTTTGTGGAAATAAAAACGCCCATGAGCAACAAATACGCCAGTTCTCTTATTTCCTCGTTATTTTCCTTTTTCCTGCTCGTTAAATTTAAGAATCTTTTTTTGCTGTACAAGTGCTATAGCATTTTCCCTCTTGACTTCTACGTGACGCGCGAGTATCCCTTGAAGGTAGTTTTTAGCATAATACAAGAGAGCCCCATGTTTACTCGCTTAAGTTTAGCCTGGTAGTAGATATTAATATCTGGTGAAAATTAGTTATAGGTTCATTTAATTAATGTTTGTTAATACTTCTCATTTAGTGTGCTCAAAAATTTCGTATAGTTAGTCGATCCAGAAAATGTCTGATCAATTCGATAAATTGTTTTACCAATATTGCTAAAATGCAGCCGCTGACGTCTTTGTTTATGGTGCAGGACCACCGCACAGTGATGCCAAAACTTTCGATAGAGGCCTTTTATCAGAATTCCTGAAGTCAATTTCCTCTCTATAAAGGCTGATAAAAAAAAGATGAGTTCGCAACATTAACTCTGGAGTAGTAGCGCTCTTATTTTCGCGAAATATGGTTGGGTCATATTGACCCAACAGCGCTTTTCAATAATCTTTATCAAAAATTAATTGCAAAGTATCAGTTGATTAAAACACACATTACGATTAAATATTTTTTATATAAAATACATGCAAATGGGAAAAACAACAAAACATACTTAATAGAGAAAAAATAAACATTAAAAACAAAATAACATCGAGAAGCAGACTAAAAATCATTGCTTTCTGAGTCAGATTTATCTCCACAGATTCTACAGAAAATACGAGCGTGATCTAAGCATTAATATTTATAATATTTTGCACAGTATAGTCTATTTTTGTTATGTGAACCAACACATTCTTTAAATCGCTTCATTTTTCTAGGTACGAGGAGCTCATGTTCTTCAGGAATATTGATAACTTCTTGTCGACTCCTTCCTACTTCATGATCCTATTATTCCTATATTCGTTTATGAGCTCACGTGCTAACTGTTATACAAATTTTCGAATCACGGATCTGTTTCGTTTATTTGCACAAAAATAATGTGCACGTTAATTATTGTCATATTGAGTAAAGAATATAAAATGTTACGATTTTGATATTATCGCAAAAAAAGAAAAGGAAAATAGATAGATTCCTCGGTTATAAAATGCATCAGAAAATATTCAAAAATCTAGTACCCGAGAGAGTAAAGTAATGGAAATACGCCGGCGTAGCTACACTTCACAAATGGATACTATCTGTTTGAGATATTCGAAAATAATTACTATAATTCTAAAAATTAATAAGTCTTTATGGTGATGCAAAAATTCTACAAATCACTAACGGCAAATTATAATTATCACTCATCTGTGTTTATGGACGTCTTTAAAACCAGAGAAAGAATAATTTCCATATCATTCATGGGACTTCTAAAAAACGGTCCCCGGACTTCTCACTGTCAACCAACCAGCTAGAAAATGGTCCTAAATCTGACATCCGACATATTCTGCTGTCTTCCAAAAAAAACTAAACTAAGGAGTAGCCTAGTTTGTAAGGTTTTAAAAAATTCTATACTACTCTACGGGGAATCCGAAACTAGAACCCTAAAACGGAAATTAATCCATCAAAACAACTTAATATGAAATATTTACATTAAACGAATGCCGAACTCGGCTCCAGAAACTAATTGGAATTTTACATTCACAAACATTTTAAAACAACTTACCCATAACTGGGGTTCACCAAAACCTGCCTGGATAGCTTATAGAAAGTATGGGATAATCGCCATTACGGCCGTGGGTAGAATTCAACTTTTGTAACAACTGCCCTCGTCTCTCGAAGGTTTGAATAGGCATACAACCTATTTCATCTCAAAATGAAATGTACTTTCAGGGAGCTACTTTTTCGCTCCAGGAAAACTCTTTGGCCACTGAAGAAACAATTGACTACGTAAATCAACAGCAACCTATTCTCCTGTTTTTCCCATCCTTCTAGATTAATAAACTGAAAATTCTGTAAACACGTCAAAACTGTCCGATTGTCATTAATCTAAATGCCATAAATGACAATTTACCTGCTGCTGTCATGAAACTAGTCAGGTTCGGCCTTATCGAGAAATAGTAAAGATGGTTATCCAAGCGATATACCTTCCTATAATTACTTCTAAAAATAAAAAGATGTCCAACCCGTAACAAACACTACTGTGAGCCACCGTTTAATATTTCTTGCATATTTGTAAATTGCACCACTTTTATCAACCTCATTAACTCCCGATTTGTTTCATTTTAAAAAGTTACGATAGAAGGTTCGAATTTCTCTTTTGCGGCGGCATATATTTCGTCAGCATGGTGCATATTAGAGGCAAGGATGTCATTTTTACCCTTTCGTGGTATACAGCAGAGTTTTTTGTCTCTGAAAGCCAAACATATTTGAATTCACAGGTAACGATTTTGTATTAACAAACTCCGGAGGTAAATTCCGCCTGTTTTTCTGAGAGTGCGAACTAGCATCAGCCTATGGCCTCGGAATAAAACATTCACCAGTTCGTTGCTGGCAAACCAGTTGTCTGTGGTAATGTTTCTTCTTCTTCCAGAAATACGTTGAACCATTTGTAGAATAATACTCTTTGCGTCATTAGTTAGTCGGTAGGTTACCCCGGGCTGTTGTTAAACGTAAATTTCTAAGTTTAAATTATAAAACATTTTCGTGTCCACAAGCGCAAATAACTTGATGCCGTACTTGCTTGGTTTAGCAGATATATATTGTTTAAAATCACACCGACCCCTAAATGCCTCAAGTTTCTCATCTCTCGTTGCGTATTCAGAAATTGTGTAATGCTTTTGGCAATCTGTTACAAAAGAATTAAAAATCTTGCCAATAAGAGCGAGTTTGTCATATCTTTAGCATTCCTCCCTTGTTTCTTTGTCGTCAATACAAATGACACGCATAAGAAAATGAAATTGGTGCAATGACATGGTAAGTCAAAACATATCAATTCCAGCAGCATCTCGATTCGATAGGCCTTCACTATTAAAACCACTACTTTTGAGAGTGCCTGCCAAAGATAATAAGATAAATATAATTTTCATTTCTAATTGGCTTTTTAGCATTGCATCTCTAGCTCGGCCGATAGATCTGCAATTTATTTGTTCGTGTTCCCAACAATGCCGCTAAGCATGATCTCATCAAAATATAATATCCAGCAATCAATGGGTGCTTTGGCATTTCTTGTCGCCTCTTTTACTCCAGGTAAGTGAATTACAATATCTGTTCTGACAATTTCCACTCGTTGCGAGAATGGATGCTTGTTACACGTTGTGATACCATTCTTATCTTATGTTTCGAATGGAGATTTGACTTGCCCTTCAGGTTCTGCTTCCTCTACCAACTAAGCTTCTCGCTCACTATTTATGTATTCTTCCTCCTCAACCATATCTTCTACAGCTTCATTCTCTTCATCAGCAGGTAACTCCTCAGCTAGCTCAACGTCATCCCAATGACGTACTTGTTCTTTTTCGTAAGGCAATTAAATTTTAGTAATTAAAAAATATATAGAAATATTGTTTAATCGATTTTTTTATCAAAATAATTAGCAATTTACATCAAAATAATATTTAAAAATATCAGAAAATAACTATTTACCGGATAAAAAATATTGTCAACACTATTTTTCAAATACGAAGTTTTAGTCACGCCGAGCTGCTTATACGTAAATTTCAGACACGAGAGGATCTCGCCATAAGGCGACTGTAATATAAATGTAGTTGCTTTTCATGCGTTCGGTTAGTTTCGGTTAATTTTTGTTGGTTGCGCCCCGGAGCGAGCGAAGTGCCAGGTATGAAATGTTCAAATACTTGAGACCGAAACGTAATGGGGGTGTTATATCTAACATTTATATTACAGTCGCTCTAGGGCGAGATCCTATCGCGACTGCAGTTTACGTATATGCCGCCGGGCCAAGGCGCAGAATAATATAATAGTATATTATTTTATATGGAGGAAAAGAAATACTTTTCATAGCTCGCTCGTGTTTAACAGCCGAACGGAGTGAGGCTGGTAATAGAGAGCAAGCCATGAAAAGTAACTTTTCCTCCAAATAAAATATGCTGTTTTTTCTTCAAATGTCGACAAATTAATGCAAAAACATCTCTTTTTAATAGTAAGAATAATTATTATTATTAAAGATAAGTGGGTTCGCAAGGGGGCTTAGACCGGTGTCGGTGAATAGACACAGGTTGTTGATATAGTAATGTAACATAAAGCTGTCAGTAGACACTGTCAACAATAATTATATTTTTAAAATTGCGTCTTCGATTGCATTTTAATTCCGTATTGATAAGCAGTTATTGAGTAAGTTCGATTAAATAATAACCAATTTGTACCTAAATTAGTGATTTTTAGAAGTGCAGTCACAAATTGAGTGATAAATACAAATTTTAGTTTAATAACTATTGAGTTGTTGACGCTTATTTTGTTGTGTGTTTGTATTGTATCTATGTTGCTATGACAACACTTTTACCTCCGCTGGCGGAAAAGTGAAAAGTAAAGCTCCGGCGCGGCGGAGGAAAAACGAAACTTCACGGCCGCCTACACAGTCGAGTAATGACGGATTTACTGACGTTTGAAGAAAATAGTATATTATTTTATATGGAGGAAAAGTAATACTTTTCATGGCGCGCTCGTGCTTAACAGCCGAACGGAGTGAGGCTGGTAATAGAGAGCAAGCCATGAAAAGTAACTTTTCCTCCAAATAAAATATGCTGTTTTTTCTTCAAATGTCGACAAATTAATGCAAAACGTCTCTTTTTAATAGTAATAATAATTATTATTGAAGATAAGTGGGTTCGCAAGGCGGCTTAGTCCGGTGCGGTGTCGGTGAATAGGCTGAGTTTGTTGATATAGTAATGTCACATAGAGCTGTCAGTGGACACTGTCAACAATAATTATTTTTTTAAAATTGAGTCTTCGATTGCGTTTTAGTTCCGTATTGATAAGCAGTTATTGAGTAAGTTCGATCAAATAATAACCAATTTGTTCCTAAATTAGTGATTTTTAGAAATGCAGTCACAAATTGAGTGATAAATACAAATTTTAGTTTAATAACTCTTGAGTTGTTGACGCTTATTTTGATGTTTGTTTGTATTGTATCTATGTTGATATGACAACACTTTTACCTCCGCCGGCGGAAAAGTGAAAAGTAAAGCTCCGGCGGAGGAAAAACGAAACTTCACTGCCGCCTACACAGTCGAGTAATGATGGATTTACTGACGTTTGAAGAAAAAATTATTTAGTCGCGCTAGGTCAGACGTCAAATCTTCAACCGTCACACTGGCACGTTAGCTATTCAATGGAAAATGACTATGTACAGCGTATGCCGGTCCCAAGTTAGGAAAGTAGAAGGATGGGCTCGTTCGGCAATATTGCCACGTCTAAACAACTGCAGTACAAAATTAAACGGTCTGAGTCAAATAGACCCAGTGCAACGACTCAAGGGTTAATATATACAATTAAAATGGTGTACTAATTACTAACTTTGCCCTGATTGAATCGAGTTCTGCCGAGCACGGATTGGCTTTCGCTCCTCTGACTGTTTCGCTTCCTCTCTTGGGTGAAGTCGGCTCGAGGGACATCGATGTTTACGCATCGATGATTGTTGTTGTCAAAATAGATACGCCTTATTTGGTACGCACGCTTAAAGGATATTTTTCAGACTGAAATTCAAACAAATCACCAAATTCAGCATATTCAATTCGTTTTTCTGATATACCTATTATACTTGTAAATCCTCTTTTTACGAACGAATTTTTGTTTACTCCAGATTATCCACTTTTCTAGTAATAAAATATTATGTGGTGATTTGTCTTGTCAAACCGCGAAAATTTTTAATTCAAATAGCGCACCCTGTACAAAACGCATCATCGTTTTCAAAGTGTCTTCTAATATGGTTTTTAACGTAGATTTTTGCCAAGTAATGGCTACTCAAAAAAAATCCAGAATTTTTTTTTTTACTAGAATGAAAATCGTATCACGAAATTGTTAAAATTGCCGCAACAAGCTCAAAATTATTAAAATGGAGTTTTATCCACAATACCCAAACAGAATTATTGCACTCGACGCGCGTTTCGCTAACCATGTTAGCATCATCAGGGGAGTTTGCTTAATCAAGCGGAACCAAAAGAACCAATCATGGAATCCCACTAGTCACGCTCGATCAACCAATACAATGGACTGTACGGAATAGGCCCTCTACCTCTATTTAAACCGTTCTTCTTCTTCTTCTTCTTCTTCTTTTCTTCTTATTCTTTGTAAAGACCTTTTGGTCTGTTTATTTCGAAGGTTGGTCAGTGTTGTTGATTCAAATATCCAACTATCTCTCCATCTTTCTAGTGGTCTTACGATTGGCCTTCTACCAGCTGGATTTCCATTTAGCACAATCTTGGCTATTCTTTCGGGGTCCATTCTTTCTACGTGGTGCCGCCAGTATCTTCTGCGCTTTCGTCCCCATCTGATTACATCTTTCACCTTGCAGGCCTCTCTTACTGGTACGCTCCTCACTCTATCTCGTAGTGTCTTTCCCGCTATTGACCTTAGAGTCTTCATCTCTGCTGTTCTTAACATACATTTTGTTTTGTTTGTGTCTGCTCGGGTCTCGATGCCATAGGTGAGTATTGGTCTTACGCATGTTTTGTATATTCGAACTTTACGGTCGATACTCATATGTTTATTGGTCCATATGACGTCTCTTAACCTGATGTTAACGAGGCTTTGTTTATCTGGGATTTTAGATCTTTAGTGGGTTCGTTGCAGCTAGAAATGTCCGCTCCAAGGTATCTAAAAGTTGTAACTTGCTCGACAATTTCATTATTTATAACCGGCTTACATCTCGTTGGTCCCTGGCACATGTCATACATTTTGTCTTGGAAATTGATATTTGCATATTAAATTGTGTGCTGACCTGATTGAATCTGTGGAGCTGTCTTTGTAGATTGTCCTCCGTTTCTGCCAATATTGTAGCGTCATCGGCGTAGCAAATTTTGCTAATGGGTTTCCTGTTGATCCTATTCCCCATTCTTAAGCCACCTCTTAAACCTCTTCAATGATCTCGTCCATTATCAGGTTGAATAGAAATGGGCTTACGCTATCCTTTTGCCCTGTGATATCGGTATATCATTTGTTGTTTTATGACCAACTTTAATTCGAGTTGAATTGCCTGTGTTTAGACAGTGTACTGTTTTTATAATTCTTGCGGGGGTTCGGTTGTTCTTTAAGATGTTGGTAATGTCTTCCAGTCAGTCACGGTCAAATGCTTTTGTTAAAATGATAAAACATGCAAAAGCTGGGGTGTCGAATTCCATTGCTTTTTCTTTTATTTGGCGTATGATAAATAGAGCGTCAGTTGTAAACCTATTTCTCCGAAAGCCTCCAACGTCTTTGATTTCGATATGTCGTTCAAGGTTATCTTTATTAAGGCCAGTGGATAATTTCATGGTGCAGCGTGGAAGAGTTATACCCCTGTATTTCTCTGGGTTGGTTTTTTGTCCCTTTTTGCAGATGGGTATGTTGAAGCCCTTATGCCAATCATCGCAGATTGTTTGTGAGCTTAATATATCATTGAAGAGTTGCCTTAATTTTTTTGTGAGTTCATTACCACCATACTTTAGAAATTCGTTGGGTAAATTGTCCACACCCGGTGCTTTTCTATTTTTAAGCTTTTTTATTTTGTTTTTTTTTTACTTCTTCCTCCATGAATGATATGGGACCTCTTCTTATACCTCCTCAGCTCTCATCTTTGTGTCTTGGTTGTTATCGTAAAGGTTATTAAAATATCTTTACCAGTTGTGCAGTGACACGCTTTGTGTTTGAATGGCAGGAATGTCAAACTGGTGAGAGAAGTTTGATTACGGGGAGTGACGCCACCGCCATTCCGAGTTGCCATGGGATATGGCACATCAAATCCCATCGTCCTCCCCCAGGCTGGAGAACACCAAAGTACAAAGTCTGGAGCTGATCAATGACAGTTTGTGACAAGAGGGGCTGCATTATATTGGCTGGCAGGAACGTCAAACTGGTGAGAGGAGTTTGATTACGGGGAGTGACGCCCCCGCCATTTCGAGTTGCCATGGGATATGGCGCATCAAATCCCATCGTCCTCCCCCAGACTGGAGAACACCAAAGTACAAAGTCTGGAGCTGATCAATGACAGTTTGTGACAAGAGGAACTGCATTGTATTGGCTGGCAGGAACGTCAAACTGGTGAGAGGAGTTTGATTACGGGGAGTGACGCCCCCGCCATTCCGAGTTGCCATGGGATATGGCCCATCAAATCCCATCGTCCTCCCCCAGGCTGGAGAACACCAAAGTACAAAGTCTGGAGCTGATCAATGACAGTTTGTGACAAGAGGGGCTGCATTGTATTGGCTGGCAGGAACGTCAAACTGGTGAGAGCAGTTTAATTACGGGGAGTGACGCCCCCACCATTCCGAGTTGCCACGGGATGTGGCCCATCAAATCCCATCGTCCCCCTCCAGGCTGGAGAACACCAAAGTACAAAGTCTGGAGCTGATCACTGGGGAGTGATCCAACAAACCCAATTTTTACCCCTGTCAGACTAGGGACCGCCAAAGGAATCAGTCTGAGGCCGATGCTTCGAGTGGAAGCGGCCCTAGGTGGTAGATGCATAAGCCTACTCGCATTTTCCGGTGAAAGACCACCCCACCAGAATTGGGGAGCGCTAAGTGGTTTTCCCAAATCACGTTACGCTTCCGCGCTGGTGATCCCGGGTTTCACAGTAGGAATATATGGACATGATGGTGCTTCCAGGATCAAAATATTCCGGAGGTAAACTCCCCGGCCATTCGGATCTCCGGGCGCTGGGTGGCCCTGGGAGCCCTTCATTCCGCATTTCACAGACAGGAAAGATACCGAACCAATTTAGAATAGATTTCTGCAACATAAGAGGCCTAAATACAAACATAAATTCGGTACACCAACATCTCCAAGCAAATGGACCACACATATTAGCCCTTACAGAAACACAAGTATGTTCTACAACAACAGTGAACTACCTCTATCCTGGTTACGACTTACATACCCGATTTAGATATAAGTTCGGAATATGCCTTTTTGTCCGAAGCGACCTTTCATGTCACCGCGAGGAAACACTCGAACCGAACAACCTTGACGTCATGTGGCTCAAGTTCACCGCCAAGGGATTAACCAAGTTTATATGTTGTCTCTATCGCCCTCCGAGCGATAGAGCCTACCAAAGCTTTTTCTCAACACTAGCTTCCACCTTTGACTCAATACAGGTCGATCACCCCAGTTCAGAAATAATCGTTCTGGGAGACTTCAGTGCCCACAACACCAACTGGCTCAAACATCACAACAAGACCGACAACGAAGGTAGAGAGGCTGAAGCATTTGCCATCAGCTGCGGGCTTACTCAACTTGTAGACGAACCAACTCGAATCTCAGAGAGGGGCGAATTCGCCGCCCTCCTGGATCTTTTTCTGACCACCAATCCTGACCAGTACAAGGTTACAGTTGGTCCGCCATTAGGTACCTCCGACCACACACTTATTACAATGGTTTGTGAATTGCCACTCATACAGAAGGATCCACCATTGCCTCGCAAAATCTGGCATTACAATTCTGCAAACTGGGACGATCTGAGGCAGTTTTACCTAGATTTTCCTTGGCTCGACGTCTGCTTTGCCACTGACGACCCGTCAGACTGCTGCGAAGAGATCATGCAAGTAATCTCCTCAGTAATGGAAGCATAGATGCGAAAGAGCTGTAGGAAGGAAACAGCAAGCCTATAAGTACTGGCAGCAAAATCAGACCGCTGAAAATCGCAATTATTTTATCGAAGCGAGAAACGAGTGGAAGCGTGTGATCGACGAAACTAAGGACAAACACAATCAAAGGATCAGGAATAAACTTTTGCAATGCCCCAGTGGCTCCAGGAATTTCTGGTCGGTAGCAAAGGCAGTAAGTAACAACTTTACAAAAACGTCTCTCCCACCTTTGACGGACGAACGTGGCATCACGGCGACTACAGCCAAAGAAAAAGCAAACATGCTCGCCAAAATGTTTTCATCGCACTCTACCTTAGACGTGCCCCAAAGCAAGACTCTCCCCACTATACCGAACATCAACACCACCATGGCAAAAGTCAAGTTTTCTCATCGTGATATTCGCAAAATCCTTAAAGAACTAGATACGCAAAAGGCATCAGGACCGGACGGAATACCTGCCATCGTGCTAAAGAACTGCGCCAACGAACTAACACCTGTTTTTTCCAGGCTTTTTTCTCTTTCTTACAGAAAAGGGATTTACCCATCCTCTTGGAAAGTCGCTCGAGTGCAACCTGTTCCAAAAAAAGGCAAGAAAACCACGCCCTCAAACTATCGCCCGATTGCCTTGCTCCCAATAATCTCCAAAGTCATGGAACGTGTAGTCAACCAGCAACTACTCAAGTACCTCGAGAGCAACAGAATAATCAGCGATAATCAATACGGCTTTCGCAAAGAGAGATCGACAGGGGATATATTGGCCTATGTCACTCATATATGGAGTAGGGCGATTGAAAACTACGGAGAGTCTCGAGCAATTGCGTTGGATATTTCAAAGGCATTCGACAGAGTTTGGCATGACGGACTGCTCAACAAACTGCCGTCCTTGGGACTGTCCGCCTCTCTCTGCAGCTGGCGGGCCAGTTTCCTTAAGAACCGATCCCTACATGTTGCAGTCGATGGGCACATCTCGGACACATTCACCATCAACGCGGGCGTGCCTCAGGGCGCAATACTTTCACCAACTCTGTTCCTCATCTATATTAATGACCTGCTGATCGAAACGAATAATCCTGTTTACAGTTTTGCAGATGACAGTACCCTTGTCTCCCACTTTAGATCAGAAAAACCCTTACCAGCGACTGAGACTCATCACCGCAGACAGGAGCAGATTACAGCAATTAATCAAGACCTGGAGAAAGTTCAAACTTGGGGCGACCGAAATTTGATCCAGTTCAATGCAGCAAAGACCCAAGCAGCAACGTTTACTAAGAGGGCCAATACAGCAGGCCCTGACATCATTATGGTAGGTTCGACCATTCCTTCATCCTCGTCAATCGGACTGCTGGGTGTCTCGGTCAACAGCAATATGTCATTGCATGACCATGTTGCTAACATCGCAAAATCAGCCTCCCAGAAGCTTGGTGCGCTATTTCGCAACAAAAAACTCTATACACCGCAGCAGTTGCTCTTGCTGTACAAAGCGCAAATAAGACCGTGCTTAGAATATTGCTCACATATCTGGGGTGCCGCACCAAAGCATACGCTAAAGCTGCTGGATTCCATTCAGAACAGGGCTGTGCGTCTCGTCGGCGACATGTGGCCGAGATGTCTCTGTTTTACAGATACTTTCACGGCAGATGTTCCCAGGATTTGGCCCACATAATCCCGCCCCTGGCAACTCCTGTCAGGCAGTCCCTACAGACGGCAGGAGCGCACCAGTTCGTCGTACAACTAGAAACACCTAGAACATCGCTTTACCAGAACTCCTTTGTCTGGCGCACTGCATCACTGTGGAACTCACTTCCAGAACATCTGTTTCCCACTAATTACAACCTACAAATATTCAAGAACCGTGTCAATCAACATCTTCGCACACACACCGCTCGTCGAGCGCCATAGGATCTACCTTTAGTATGTGTGCCACTGCCATAAAAAAAAAAAAAGAATGTATTCGTTCACAGGATTTTTTCGATTTTTAAGCGTCTTCCACACTTACCTTTGAGCTACATACAAATCGAATTGCATGTCGTTGGTGTATTTTTCGCAGTACTCTCGTTTAATCCTTCGGATCTCTGCGTCACCTAGTTTCTAGTCTTTTTGTGCTTGATGAAGATATTATCTTGCGAGTGTGTGCTTTTGTAAAGCAAGTAGCTTTTCCTTTTCTCATTGGCTAGCTTTTTCACCTCCGCACAGAAACATGGTTTGTAGTGGTTTTGGGCATACACGTTAATTTTTCTTTTTCCTAGGGATTCTTCCGCGGCTTCATGGACACACGCTTTTATCCTTTCCCAATTTAGTAATTTGTTGGCATGTCTCCGCTGATATAATTCTTTTGTACTGTAACTGTACTTCTCTCGGTACATAATTGACGTTATTCTCTAACCATTCCCGAGCCCTTCTGGCATAAAGGCACGAAGCGATATCAGGCCAAAATATTATATCGTAGTTCTGATGATATTCAGAGGTATAAAATCCATCGTTACCTTTCATTTCAGCATGTGACAGTGTAAAATACTTCTTATCATTCATTACAAACACACGGTTCCTCCCAAAATGCCTTCGCCTTAGAGGTCTGCCACATCTAGGTTTTTGCCTGAGTGTATTTGGGACACTTCCTTATTTTTCGATAATGTACACCATTTCTCAACAAAATTCTCTGGACGGTCTTGTATGAGACCTCAAAACGGCGACCCAGCTTTTGACTAGAGATTGCAATTCTGCTTTGAGCGGATTGTATCAGCCTATTAATCCTGGTTTAAGCCAAAACATGAGGTCTTCCAGTTTTCGGCAAATAAGTGCAAGGTATGCCCTCTTGGCATTCTCTTATGGTCCTGTAAATCGTTGCCTGGCTAAAATTTTGATCTCTAAACAAATTCACAATTTCACTTTTGGGCAACCGTCCAACTAAGCGATAGATACTCATGCGAATTTCAAGTTTGTACGACATTTTGAAACCAATTGTTCAATAAATTTGACGTTTATCAATAACAACGAAACATGGTTTCATGGCAACTCGATCAGACATCAAAATCGAGTGGAAATTTCAAGGCACACTTTTTCTCAAAACTTACCCACAACCCATACGTTATTCTTGTTGCATCCAAAGGGTTAAAGATCTTCTGCCACGTAACTTTCCACCAGGGGTTCCTACAAGTGTTAGCCCAAAAATCGCTATTTGGAAACATGATTTTTTTAGCAACGAAGCAAATTGCTCAGGAAATTTCTTCAGTAATTTTCAAAACAATCGTTTTTAGACGGGAAAAATCCGCGTTCGGTACGCGAAAAGAATTTGATGGGCTAAATGAACAATATTATTATCAATATCTCGAAGACAAACTCTCAATGCTGCTAGAATCAATACAAATTATGTTGAGAAACCAAGTGCGGTTCATGCACGACGCATTTCAGCATAGAGGAGTTCCTAAATTAAAAATTTAGCGACCGTTTGATAGGTGGAAGAGGGAGGACCTCAGGCATTGCCCCCTAGATGTTTTAATCACATCCTGATGATAATAACATAGTTAGAGAAGCACGCGTCGCGTCGGGTGCAAAAATTCTGTTTTGTTATTGTGGACAAAACTGTATTGCAGTACATATCGGCATTTTTCTTTTAGGTAGAGTCAATATCTATGATATAACCACATTTTTGTTAGGTCGTATAAGAACCAATTTATTATAATAAGTTATAAATAACAACGTACTAAATGAAAAACCTTTGTATTCCATGTTCAATTTTTGCATGGAATACAAAGGTTTTTTCATTTAGTACATTTCGTACATGCACACAGCCTTCACTCTTCATTCATAAATAACAACTGCTTAATATGGATGAAAATTGGCCATGTTTAATCGATACCATACGGGCCTAGATAGTTGGAGATACAAGACAAGAGGAATTAGTTCGATATCGAACCTCGGTCTCATCTCGAGGACGCAAGACGAGAAGTAATTATCTCCAAATCTAGTAGCACGTCTCACGGTTTCATTCTTCGTATTTAATTTAGTCCTGCATCAGTCGAATAGAATTCATGTTCATGTTAACTATAATAAATGC
Source organism: Pissodes strobi (assembly GCA_016904865.1). NCBI lineage: Eukaryota > Metazoa > Arthropoda > Insecta > Coleoptera > Curculionidae > Pissodes > Pissodes strobi. Next base: position 54,518 of record MU186222.1, on the reverse strand, counting down.
TCTGATTTTCATAAATAGATATTTACAATGTATATTTATGAACATAAATTAATATTGAGGCTCGTATATGGGAAAGCTATATATGTATTATGTGGATTTTAATCAGCTATGAACATAATTTACTTTACATTGATGTAATATTTAACAAGGGATTGATTCATTGTTCACAACACATCAACTAGCTAAAATTAGTTTTGATACCCGGTACAGCCTGCAAATTCAATTCCGGCATTAAAACTAGTAGCCGCATCAAAAATGTAATTTAATTTTATAAATAGGCAAAATTCCATCAACAGTGCATCCCAGAATTAATTATTGCACGTAGTGGAGAGGATCACGAGATTATGTACGTGTGGAATGGCGGTTATTCGAAAATAAATCATGAGCGGCTCAGCGTACGCTAAATATTGTCCCCCTGTGCTAGAATATGTTCCGTCATTCTTTGGCTTTATTGTATAGTCAATATTTTAACAGTAGCACAAAATAGAGAAACTAGTTTAATATAATTTAGAAAAAAAAATCGTTATAAAATCTTATTAATAAAGTTCTGGAACTATGGTAGGCATATAATGATTGACAGGATTCTATATTGTCACAGCTACGATATTTAGATACGATAAGAATTTTAATGGATGAAATGCGATCTATCTTATTAGAGAAAGAGTTCCTTATTTAGAGCGCAATCTCGTAGGTTGAAAGTAATTTTTTAGGCATAATATCTTCACAATTTGGCTTAGAGAAATCTCCAAATAAATGCAGTCCCGCTAGATGCTCTCCAGTCGCCATTTGAAATCTCACTTAACATAATATTGTACATTAAGTAACATATTATGATATTTTAAACAACTTTATTGCCGAAACACGGATTGTTCATTACATAACAGTCATTAAAGCAACATGTCAAACGATTAACATATTATTTTTTGGCGAACTCGAGTTCGAGTCAAGCAGTCATCAAGGAAGCAACACTTGAAAATGCCAACTGGGATGTTGGCGAAACGTCGTGAGACTACCAATTCTATTAAAGAACGGATTGAAACCCGGAATAACACTTTTGTTCATTCTACCATTCGTGAAAACCTACGCTA
>MU186222.1:0-41007 GCA_016904865.1 Pissodes strobi | reverse complement strand
ATTTAAGGCACAATCTATAGTGCAAAATTCATTATCATTAATCACAAAAAAGAGATAATAATAAAGATGAATGCTTCTGTAAGATAACCCGTTACATCCGACTCATCACACTTAGTAGTGGAGCCTCTGGAAATACCGGAAAAGGCCATTGGCATCATGGCGTCCACGTGCTTCACAAGCAATAGAAACAAAAATAATTCCAGAGAAAATGCTTATCTAGTGCAGTAGTTAAATCCCGACAAATCGGTCGTGTCAAAACACAAATGGAAACCAACACAATATCCCCAAAGAAGGGTAGTATACAATTACAATACTAAATGTTGAGTCACTATGACTGCACTAAACCAAACCTTCTATTCGCCTCGAAGGATATTTCTAGAAGAACGAAATCATCAGTTTTCAGTCAATTTGTATTTTTCACTTCTACGAGATTAGAGGGGGAAAAATTGTAGGGCGGAGAAAATGTCTAACGAAACAAACAATTCGATACGAGGAATAATTCTAAGATAATAAACGACTTAGTTCTCGTTTATTATGCTTGTAAATCGACGGCGGGAGCCACAATGAATGAGCTGAAATTAAATTGCTACTAGAGAATATTCCCCAACAAAATCATGAACTTTTAAAAATATAAATCGACAGCAGCAATTATGGGAAATAGTACATGCCTACTACCCAGTGCCGCCAACAGTACCAACCGATTATTGCGAACATTGCAGCAGACCGCGTGGAAAGATAAATATAAATATCTGAAACCAGCCAGAGGTCCCAAAAAGTTTTATCAAACGTTCTCAAAAGTTATGAAATATATAAACCGAAAATAAAATAGAATTTGACGGATCTAAAGAAGCTTAAAAGCAGGTTTTATTAACACAATTCTTAAAAATATAGAACGGTTTGCTGGCCGTTCTACGGTAATGTAGTATAAATTAAGCAAAGTTACACTAATAACATAATATCCTATTTTAGTGATTTGATTAAACCTAAACGATCTGTTGTTCGCTTATCAACAAAAATAAATATAGTCACAAAGTGCCCGAGGGCTACATAAGAGAAAGGGATGATCAAAACAGTTACTCAAGGCCACAACAGTGTTATAAAAGCTAATAAAAATATATCGTTAACCTATATTTAGAAAAAAATTAATTTACATTAATAAATCCGGCAGCCTTAAACTTATTGACAGCAAATCGAATCAATAAATTTAGAATTAACTACCGAAGAATATTGACCTCTTTTCAATAATTCTTACAGCAAAATACAGCATTTTTTTTGCTAAATGCAGCATATAAAATTAAATTTAAAAATATTTTACACTGGTCGGACTGTTACACACCTTCAAGCACGAAGTATTTGTCATCGGCGTAATTATCTGAAAATCCTGTATTTTCATCTTCCAAAGTGATTGAATCTTGGCCCGAAACATTTTTCAGCACCCTAGCAAGCTCTTCGTGTATTAAAACTTCTTATGAGCCATATTTATTCAAATCTGAAACCAAGGAAAATGGCCTGCAGCAAAAATTAACAAAAACAAAATAAAAATAGTAATGCCCACCCGTGGACACAATGTAAAAATACATTCTGGTGCCAAGTGCTCACTGGTGGCTCACGACAAGCAAATGGGCAAAAATATTAACAATCTATACTAAATGTACCAATAAACGCTCTAACATATATTTGAGTCAATAATAATAAAGAATAAATAAAATAAAAATTGGGTCCCAAGGAGTAACACCGAAATGCCCACCTGTGGGCACGCGGGGCTAAACGTGTCAAGTCTCTTTAAATGTGCTTGGAACACTATGATGGCGTCGAATATCTATCTATATAAGGAATGGAATTTCTTTAACTAAATATATAACTGAAATCCAAGCTATACTATTATTAACAACGATTTGTTAAAATATGACGTATAGCTGCAAGACATATTGCTATATTTGTTTTATAGGTAAAAATACACATTAACCTGCTCTTACCTAACCCAAAGCACGCTTAAAGATTCAGGTCATATATACTTAGTAGTTTAAAATTAAAACTCTTTTCTTACACGGGGAATCGTTTATTCGTAATCAATCTTCAACATATTAAATTAAAGTAGTTTGCCATGTTCTCGCATATCTATATGTACTTAATCACTTAATTACTATAGAGGAAAAAATAAATGCATTTGCATTCATACATGCAGATAACGAATTCCATTCAATGTAATACCAATGCCTATTACTACCATGTTTTCTTTCATGCTTTCCATGTTTGTCCATATCCGCTACAAGCGCTCAGTATAAAACTAACCACATTGCTTTTATTTAAAAGCGCAAATGGAATTTTTAACTATAGCATTAAAAACCATATTTTTTTCTAAATTGCATTCTGCGGTTTTACGATACTCGAAAAATGAACAATTTAATTCGAAAATGGGGTTCATTTCAGCAGTTTTGTAAGCTGATATAACTTTAAAACAGTGCGCCCAAACAATAAATTTAACTTAGTGATTATCTGTAGTCAGAATTTTTACTATTTGCTATCAGTAAAGTTATTTGAATTAGAATAATTTATAGTATTAATAATTAATAGTGTGGCTATGGATGAATATCCAGTCGTTTTAGATAGTCATTTTACAATTATTGCAGTATCTAAGCTTTTAGACGGGTCCTTACAGAATAAACCTACAATAATTACGAAGCTTGTTTAGCTAACTCATTAGACATGGTGATGCGTTTTGTGGAAGAGTGAGAACAAGACAAGTTTTGAAATTACCCAAAAGTTCTAAAAAACTAAGTAGAATTAATTAATGTAAGATGCAAACGTGTGCTTACTATAGATTCTCTTTCATTTACCTTGAGTAGTTGCGGCTTGAGTTCATCTGGCCCGGGTACAGGTAAAGAAAAGGCCAACGGTCTGGAAAACCAAAGAGAAGAAACCTCTCAGGTCAAGAGAGCGGAAGAGCATTTTCAAAAAACTAGGTGGTTGCCCCGATAGTCCAGTAAGACAGTAATCGAGAGGACCAAAACCTTGAAAGAAAATTTCCTGGTCCTTCAGGTTAAGGGTTGATGCACTAGGCCAACTTTCTAGTACTCGCAAAAGATGTAAAATGCCAGCCTCGGAAGCGGAAGGAGCACCAAAGTCGAACCAAGCGACGCAAGAGGATTATGAATTTTGACACATGGAATGTACAAGGTGTGACTCGCAAGGTCAATGAAATAGTAATTGAAATGAATAATATGAGAATCGACGTGGCGCTATTAACAGAGACCAAGAAAATGGGTAAGAGGTCCGAAAATTTAGGGCAGTATGATCACTTCTACAATGGAGTAGCAAAGGAAAAACGTGCACAACAGGGAGTGTCCATGTTGGTCAAAGGAAGTAGAGAAAGTATATCACCAACTGGGAAGCAATCGACAAGAGAATGATGAAGCTAAACGTTGCTATCCACGGACATAGACCAACAATCCTTGGTGTATATGGAGTTAATGAGGATGCAAATGTAGCCATGAAAGAGAGCTTTTTTGAGAGGTTAAACGCAGAAATTTCTTCAGTCAGTGCATCCAGGGAAGTGATAATTCTAGGAGATTTTAATTGCAGGACAGGAAGGAGAAGACCAGATAACATCATAGGTAAATATGGAGAGGAGACTGTCAACGATAGCGGAAACAGACTAATAATACTCTATGACCAGGTGCGATTACAGATCCAAAATGGCTACTTCCAACATCGCGAAATACACACGTATACATGGATTCAACCCACCAGTTATTGATTACTTGATAACAAAACAAAGAACAAAAATAAAGTTACACGACGTTAGAGCGAAAAGGGGAGCAACATGTGGAAGTGACCAGTACTTTCTGTATGCAAAAATTCTTTTCCCATATAGAGGCCAAAACAAAAACAAACTTGAGAATGAGGATGAGAATAGACGGCAAGAACTAAGTCAATGTAGATATAACCTGAGAAGTCTTTTTAGAGCGGAGAGGGGGGAGGCGCCCTCCCCATTTGCCATTCAAGAGGACGGCGGATTCTTTTTTAACCACCTCAAAATTTTTCGCGCCTTCTTGAGATGGATGTCCGTTTTTTTTATTAGAAATAAGGCAATCCTAACTTTTTGCAACTTTGTTTTGAGCACTAAAACCAGTCATGACTATATATATATATGTAATAAATGTAGCAAATTTGAACAATATTGTGCAGCAAGAAAGGCGCCAATATTTATATGTTGAAAATATTAATAACTTTGTCGAACAAATGAAAGGAGTGTTCCAAATTAAAATAGAATTATTTAATAAATTACAATTATATTTTACATCAAAATAAATACGTTATTTTAGAATAAACAATTAAGTAATTATGTAAAAAATGTAATGCATAATTGAATCGGTATTATTTATATAGGGGTTTCAAAAAAAAACAACACAAAAACAGCAAAACACACAATTATTGGGTGACAAATGTCTCCAATTAATCGGCATGGTGTATTAAGAAATAATACATCAATAATTTCTCCGAGTCTGACGTCTAAATACCCTCATGATGTATAACAATTTTTAGAACAATCATTCCGTCACGGAAGTGCCTATGTAGTATTTTATAATAAGTATGCTTTTCTTTTAGTTGTGTGCACCATATTTTGTCATTCTATGTGTGGCCACTAATTCAGAGAGGGTTCTCTTTATCCCCAACGGGCGGAGAACTTGTCACTCGTTTAATGCACTTAGACGGAGATAATGAACTACCAAAATGATCATACTGGCCCTAGTCTCTAGAGGTTTCACCTACGTGTCAATCTCCGAACGCCATATGATAACACTCCTACTTTTGACATCTAGCTTAGCATTGCCCTATATAGCAAGACGATTTAGTTATTAAATAGTTAAATACTATTTTAAGCCACCTTTCAGCTTATTTTGTCACACATGTGGTATATAAATTAGGTAATTATCATTAACTTCATTTTTATTGTGGCAAATCAATACTAAATAATAGTCCGTTCAAACAAAATTTTATATCGGGGAACGAGTACCTTTCTGCGCATGTAATGTACTGCTAAAAGAACACTGCCTCAAAAATTATTACTTTGAGTAGGATAGTGAAATATATAGACAAACCGATGGAGCAGCAATGGGATCCCCACTATCACCAGCAGTAGCAAACCTATTTATGGCCTACTTCGAGAGAAAAGCACTAGAAATAGAATAAGCAGAATTTCAGAAATATATGGATGTTTTTACTGTGTATTCTAAACGTGCTGCAGTGTTTTTCATTAATTTAGAGATCTGCTTAAACCCGCCCAACTAGCAAAGTTGATTTATAATTTTTAGCTGTCTATTTTATTTTATAAATGCTTTATTACAGCTCCTCGAACACCATTTTGTTTTATTAAAACTGCAAGTGAAATATTTAAGCTTTTGGGAATAATTTTGCTTTATAAGTTAGTCATAATAACGTTTTTAGAGCAAAAATACGTGACAATTTTACGACAAATTTCAATACTGATTTATAAACGTTTATACAGCAGATTGTATACGACATTTTAGCTTACCGAACAAATTTGTTTTATAATATATGTATACCGGTGCTATCTGATACTAGATCATTCGTTTATGAACATCTAAAAAATTGTTTTATTATAGCTATGCGAAACATTTATAAAATTATTTTATTAGAGTTTTCTTTCTGGTATTATTGCTGACTACAGCATATTGCACTCAGATGGTACCTTTAAAAAATTGTTATATAATTATCATGAATACTGTCATAATATAAGCTTGCAACACGTTTTTTCTTATTAAAGTTTAAAAATAAAGTAAAGATTTTTTTTAATTAAAAAGAAACCTAGCCCCGGAGAGTCATGTTACAATTGCCCGGCACCAGAAGTAGGGTCGTTTGAGGGCCACTCGTTCTATCCAACTAAACGGAAAAAGAAACCAACAAGAAAAAGATAATATAGACTGGCATATTAAATCGATAATTAATCAATTAACTTAACTTATCAAGAAAATATAATCTAAAATTTAAGGAACAATATATTTGCTACTAAGTTCTCTTTTTTTAAAACATAGCAACAATTTATCTGGAGTAAAATGTTAAATGCAAATGCGGTTTGTTAAGACAAAAGAATGTCAAATGACTATTAAAGTAATTGATGAAATAAACAGAGCACAATATGGAGATTGTGCTGAGATCAACTCAGTTGTTAATACTCGGTTCTGTATTATGTAAGAATAAAATTATTGAGCCAACGTTTGATTTATATTAAAAAGAAAGAAAATTCAGAGCAAACAGATTAACTGGTCCGATAAGCCAGTGAATAAATGAAAATAAAATTAATGAGCCATCTCGAAGCTTGGCGGTAAATGTTTCATTTGTATTAACAGAAGGAAAACTTATATTAAACAGATAAATAAATGAATCAATGCAAGATAAAGCTTCTGTACAATACCCCAAATCCGGTCGTCGAACTCTGGTGGAGGCGCCGCGCACCTATAGATACCTCAGGTACTGCCTCTCGATGGCCCCTAGGGGAAGATCTAGCCGAGGTCTCGATAGGTCGGTGTCGAGATTGGCTGATAAATGCTGCTGACAAAGCCTGCTTCCAACCCACTAGAAAAAGGTGGTTCTAGCCTGCAGGTAAAAGTAGTGGTCCTCCAGTAAAGGTTGTGGGCCTCCAATAAAATCCTGCAATAACCCAGTGCACATTAGACAAAGCCCCTTACTTTAATAACCCCCCCCCTCCCCCTTGCATAAATATATTTTCCTTATAGAACAAATTCCCCCCAGAGAAAAATCCCATGGACTTGCAATGTCCATCAGCAAATAAAAAAGATACTAAGGTACAGACAACTTGAATATAAAGAAGATAGGTATGAATCACCCCTAAAGACAAGATAAACTGCCCCATACGATTAAACTTAAAGTTACATTAAAATAAAAAAAATCGGATTAGATAAAATGGAGTAGATAGGATAACATATGGGACTCAAAAGCAAATGGCGGAATGTCCAAAAAAAAAAGGTAACACAGATAAGCAATTAAATCATTAATTTAGGCAAAATTAGAGCAATAATTACCTAGTTAGTGTGCGTGAGGGCTAGGGAAATTCGACGGTGTCGGTCTTATCTAACAAACGTGGAAAGACTTTTGAAATAATGAAAAAAAAAAACCGTTAGCGTCATGGCGTCCACGCGCTTCACAGGCAATAAAAAAACATTAATTCCACAGGAAAAACTACAGTATGTAGATCCCGAAAAATCGGTCGTGCCAAAACACCAAGTGATTCCACAATATATCCCCAATAAATGGGTTTAATTAAATCACAAACTAAATGTGGAGTCTCTGAAACTGCACTCAAACAGAAAGCTTCTCTCCTCGCCGACCGGTCTAACTAGAAAGAACTCTCGATCGTTTTCGTCAATTTGCCTTTGCCTATGTCCGATCAAGAAGTAGGGATGGACTGAAACAAGCCGAGCGATTTCGATACAATTTCTATTTCTAAGATAACAAAAACTTAGTTCTTGTTTATTATGAGGAATATTTCCCTCATGTATAAAAAAATCCCATAGAGGAGTGCAATTCTCGGAAAATTACAGCGATAATTGCACTGTAGAAACCGAAAGAGCACAGCGATAATTGCATCGTACGTATCTATGGTAATTCCATTGAAAATTTGACAGCGACAATTTATAAATAACGTCAAAGTCTAGTGAATATATAGGTATTATTAAAAATGTCTCGTTTCGGATTTAAAAAAATCGTTTTTTTTGCATCTCTGTACTTTGTTTACAGTTACATGTACGTTTTGGTACTAAAAAAAGAATAAAAATGTATTTTGTGAAAACCATGTCCTAATTCGGGAAATATTCCCCCGAATTACACTCGTGCATCAAAATAACCAGAAAATTTTGCATTCGAGCGTGTTGTCTTAGAAAAACTGCATTCGGTCATTTTCATATTTTGCAAAAATTTTCTCCAAAATATGAAAATGAACTCATGCAGTTTTTAGACAACACGCTGTCATGCAAAATTATCGGTAATTTTGGTGCACTTGTGCAATTACTTCCGATAACATGACGGCGGACACCACAACTAAAGGTCCTCGCGCACTTATCGGAACGTCGCGAACGGAAGCGTGACGAGATGAAGCGTCATTTTACAGATGTCCGCGCACTGGCACGAAGCGTCGCATCGCGTCTCGAATGAAATGAACGGCGCGCGGTGTGGCACGAATTCATTTTATTTTTAGCATTTAAACATAGTGCATTGTTTTGAAGGTGCGATGGGCAGTTCGCCAGAAGAGGATCTCTTTGTATTAAGTTTAATTGTCACCATGGAAGAAGAAAAACAAGAAGAATAGAAGAAAAAATGCTGGGTTCATAATGTAAATCAAAAGCGAGACACTTATGGAAAATTTAATCATTTGTTTAATGACCTTAGACAATATAAGAAGAAATTTTTCAAATATTTTCGTATGTCTGAGGAAAAATTTTTTGAACTTCGTGGTATATTAAAGTATTCCATAGAGCATAAAAATACAATATTTCGAAGCACTACTTTCTATCAAATACTACTACCAACTGAAATATGAAACACTATTCACTTTAAAATTGAATCTTCTCGTCGCATTGAGGCGAAGCGTCAGGAGAAACGACTCCTACTTGGTCCAAAGAGAATTCGCGCATAACCGACGCGCCTCTTCGCCTCGCGCCGCTGTAGTGCGCGGACTGCCATAAAATTAAATGTAAATCAGTCAGGGGAAACATACGCAATTTTCTTCGCGTCGCTTCCGTTCGTGACGCTTCCGATAAGTGCGCGAGGACCTTAAGGCATCGAAATCAAAGGATTCAAGAATTAACAGAGAATATTCCCTAACAAAACGATTATCTTTTTAAAATGTAAATCGACAGTTGGCATTTATAATAAATAGTACATTCCTATTACTCGGAACGAACAAACGAACATTACAACATGCCGCGTGAAGAGATAGATATATTTAAAAGCAGAAGTCCCAAAACGATCTAACGATCTGCAGAAATGGCGGCCGGTAATTGGTGTTCAGCAACCAAGGGGTTCCCAAAAGGTTATGAAATATGCCAACCAACATTGAAAATATCGATCGACGAGTCAAATGTAGCGTATTTGCAGGCTTCACTAACAGAATTATTAAAAATATAAATAGGTACGTTGACCGTTCTATGTTAATGTAATATAAATCAAGCTAAGCTATCTTAATAATGTGCCACGCTTGTCAACTAAAATAAATATAGTCACAACGTGTAATAAAAGCTAATACAAATATGTCGTTAACCTATACTTAGAATAGAGTTAATTTACATTAAGAAAAGCGGTATTTTCAAGCCAATTATCAGCAAATCGAATCAATAAATTTAGAATTAATAAACCGATGAGTGCAAAATACAGCATCTTTTTTCCTAAATGCGGCATATAAATGAAATTTTAAAAATATTTGACATTGGCAAAATCGGACTGTTACAAGCTTTATTTAATAATGATAAAACAAAAAAATGCTTGTAAGGATACAAAAGCGTTCCTTAATACATTTATAAAACGTAAAGATTTTTGCACGCCATTATTACTTTTGATCTTGTCGTGATAGATAGTATATAAACCGGCTTTATTATGTCAAATTCACAAATAAGTAAATAAAAAAATATACCGAAAGGTTTAGAAGTGCTCCCAATATAATATCCTAGGTAGTGAAGTTATTGATGATACATTAGATCTCACAATAAAGAAAGATGACCCAGATAAGCGAAAAGGTTTTGCTTCAAGTAATACTGATGAACCAAGTGGTTCCAATGAAAATGCTTTTATTCAGAAGGTTGAGCCAAGGAGTCTTGAAGAAGAAAATGTAATAAATAATTGGGAAGCAGAACTGGACGAATTGGATGAGGAAGATTGTAAGTAGTATTAGATCATGGGCTGTCTTTCAATGTACGCATGTGGCGCTAAGGGCTTTATTTCAGAATATAAATTGTCGTTTTCCAAATACACTTCCCCGAGACCCTAGAACTCTTTTAAAAATTCATCGAACAGTAATACAAAAGTTGGCAATGGTAGTAGTAGTAGTAGTAGTAGTAGTAGCAGTAGTAGTAAGGGTGGAGTGGCCGAAGCCCGGTAAGTGGGCCTATAAGTCCCTTTTCACCATCGCCGATTCGTCCTCCCCTACCTGGTTACTTCCAACACCCGGCCCGCAGTGAAACGGCCCATCACCTTGATAAAGGTGAGGACGTCCTCCCAGTCCAGATCATTTAGATCTTCCCGAGCAAGTGTTGGTGCTCCCAGTATCTTCCTCCTTAGGCGACTCCACCTATAACAAATTCCTATATAGTGGTATGAGGACTCCTCCCCTGTCCCGCAGTTCGGGCAGAGTGGGCTGTCCCTCACGCCGATAAGGTGCAGATGTCTGTTTAGGCTTCCATGCCCAGTCAGAATACCTACCAAGTTCCTGATGTCCTCTCGGCTCTTTTTTAGCAGTCGCCTTGCTCTGGATCCGTCAGGATTTAGAATAATTTTCTTGGCTTCTCTGCATCCTTCTTTTCCTCTCCAATTGTGCTTTGTCTTGTTCCAGGCCCAATTATTTAGTTCCTGAGATATTTGCCTTTTACTTAAGCCCAGACCAGGTTCTGGACCGACGACGTGGCTTGTGAGTGTTAGTGAGCCTTGTCTTGCCAATTCATCGGCCCGTTCGTTGCCCTCGATGCCACTGTGCCCTGGAACCCATCTGAGTCTTACTTCCTTGCGCACAGCCAATCTGTCTAGGGCGTCTCTACATTCCTGAACTAGCTTACAGCTTGCCCTGGGTCTTTGGATCGCCCTGAGAGCGGCTTGACTGTCCGAGTAAATATATATACTCTCTACACCTTCTGTTACCTCCGCCTTGGTTGCTACTTCCAAAATAGCAAACACCTCCGCCTGGAAAACAGTGGCATATCTCCCCAGCGAAGTGCTTTCTCCTGATTTAGTGTTGTCTAGGTATACACCGGCTCCGGATGACTGTGTATTAGCCATCCATGAGCCGTCAGTGTAGCATGCGTGTACGCCGCTCGGCGTACGTACCTGGCCTGACACCCACTCTTCCCTTGATGGAAATTCCACTTGGAAATTCCTTCTTAGTCTTAATCTGCCATCTGGAATATTGCCTTTGGTCGCAATGATGGGTAGATTCCTACTCATTTTGGCGGCAATAGTCGTATGGCCTTTCCCTGTGTAGTCCGTTCGCCATAGGCCACTGTCGATCATCCTTTTGTGAGCCGCTATTGCCTCTCTCTCAATCCAGATCGGGAGGTCAGGCAGCCCCAGGATGATGTTCAGTGCTGCTCCGGGAGTTGTTCTCAATGCTCCGGTAAGACCCAAACAAGTTAGCCTTTGCAGTCTGGCCAGTTTCTGGGCATTAGTGGCTCTGGCCACCGCTGGCCACCAGACCACGGATCCGTAGGAAATCCTCGGTCTTATCATAGCAGTGTACAGCCACTGAAGGATGTAAGGTTTTAAACCCCACTTCCTACCTACCGTTCTCCTTAGTTGCCACATAATCGCGGTTGTCTTATTCACCACCTGTTCAACGTGTGCCTTCCACGTCAATTTACTGTCTTAAATAACTCCCAAATATTTGACTTGTTGACTTAGGCTCAGTCTCGTTTGGTAGAGTATGGGATGTATAAAACCTGTTAGATTTCGTTTTCTTGTGAAGAGAATGAGTTCGGTCTTCCCTGGGTTTACTGAGAGACCATTCTCCTCACACTAACCTTGAACTATCCGACATACGCACCTTGAACTATCCTGCATACGCTCGCAGACCGTTCTCACGAACTTGCCCGTGATCATTACTAGCCCGTCGTCAGCATATGCTTGTGCGTAGAATCCCTCAAGATTTAACCTTCTCAGGAGGCTGTCCATCACCAGGCACCACAAATGTGGCGAGAGGCAGCTGCCTTGTGGGCAACCCCGTCTTATCCCGGCTTCGACGCGAACTTCTCCCAGCGTGGCGCTGATCTTTCTGTCTTCCAGTGCCGTTTTTACCCACTTGACCAAATGAACTGGTGTTCTCTTGGCCTGGAGGGCTTGACAGATAGTTTTCGTTTTAGCCTTATCGAAAGCTCCTTCTACGTCAAAGAAGAGCGCTAGCGCCATTTCTTTGTTTTCTATTGCCTTTTCAGCCCTTCTAACTACAGAATGGAGAGCCGTTTCAGTCGACTTCCCCCTTCTGTAGGCGTGCTGATTATCATGTAGAGGAGAATCAGTTAAGATCTCTTCCATGATGAACCTGTCAATCACTTTTTCCATTGTCTTCATTAAAAATGAAGTTAGACTTATAGGCCTAAAGGACTTGGGATGGGAATAGTCTCTCTTCCCTGCCTTGGGGATGAAGACGACATCCGGTGCTCTCCAAGCTTGTGGAACGTACCCTAGTGCTATGCTGGCCTCGAATACTCTCTCTAAGTAAGGGAATATCGTGTCAAGGCCCGCCTGCAACATCATGGGTATAATTCCATCCGGCCCTCCTGCCTTATATGGATTGGACTCCCCCACTGCCCAAGTTATGGATTCCTCAGTCACCACACTGCGGGCAAGGTTCCAGTCCATCTCTGGCTCTGGTTTCTCGTCCCAGTTTGTACCTCTCCGGGGAAGTGGGTTTTAGAAGAAACTCTATCGTCTCCTCTCTGTTCGCCTGTTTTCAGAGAGCCAATCTGTTTTTGTCTTTCCGAGCCCAGCAGATTAAGCAGACGCGCTGAGTGCGAGAGAGACTCCATCTCTCCACAGAATTTCCTCTAGCTGTCTCTTTTGCTGCGCCGGACCTCGATTTTAAATTTCCTTCTGGCTTCCAGATGGAGCTGGAGCTTAGTTGTGGTAACAGAGTTCCCTGCAGCTCCCTGGACATCACGATACATGTCCTCGGCCTCTCTACTCCTTCACACCCGGCCAGGATGGTAAAGCCGGGGGTCCCAAGTCCCCTTATGTTTTCCCTAAAAAAGTAAGGTTCTTGTATTAGTACGATCTCTCCAGATTTTCCAGCCATGATGCTTGCCAATTCAGCATTAGCATCTCGGCTATGCTGGAGATTTATTTGACTTACCCTTAATTGCGCCATGGGGGACACCATGGATAGGGGTAGCCACCTTACTTGGCTATTGCCTGCTTCCTGATGGTTTGGAAGTCCCGGCTGAAGTGCCCCGCCCGGTGGGTGCTCTCCGAATGGTTACCCTGTAAACTCGCACAGCGACCAATTCGAAGAACACAATCCACCTGGCCAGCTCTAGTCCAGCCACGACCTCCCTGCTCACCAGGAAGTGAAGGCGCCAACTGCTTGGTTGTCCTTCGGTCTTCAGATGCTGCCTCTCCGGAACGCTCAAGGTGGTGTTCTGGATGGCTAGCATCTCGGTGACGTACTCTATTTTCGGCTGCTCTAGTGTCTTCAAGGTGAAGACAATCTCCACCGGCCATGGGACGCCCGCCGATTTCACGGCTGTGAAGGACATTTCTCCCTCGGTCAGTGGCTGACAGGTGTTGAGCAGCCAATCCCTGGATTCCTCATCCTCCGTGGTAACCAAAAACCACCCCGCCTCAGTAAGGCCAGAATTTCGGGAGTGGAGCTCTGCCTTCGTACGCCTCATTTCGTTAATGAGGTGCATCCTCAAGCGGTCCGCCTCTTCTTTGGTCACCTTCCCACATTGTCCGTTAGATCTGAAAACAAACTGGTTGGCCCTTGAGGCCGCCGAACTCTAGGAGCCAGAACTGGGCGGGTCAGTTGGCCTTCCACATGAACGTCCTGACTGGATGCCTTTCCTCAAAAGAGGCGACACGCCCTTCTGGCCGTTCTTATGTGAAGTAGACCCGCTCTGTTTTGGCTTCTTGTGTTGGCGTCTGGAGGGGTATCTTTAGAGATCTGTCTTTTTCTCGACGTGCTGTCGCCAGGAGTGCTCTTCCCTGGATGTTTTGGGTAATCATCCTGGGTGGAAGAACCCCCGACTGCAGCCGGAGCTGTAGGCAGAAAAATGGGCTTGAGCTTCCCTGTCGCTCGCCTGGCGTCGCATGCTTTTGGCCCTCTACTCCTTACCTGCTGGAAGCTCTGATGCTGCCCACGGGGCCGGGCTTGTGTATTGCCCTCAGAGCGTGGAGAGGCATTGATGGTGGTGGTGGGTGAGCCTGGTTGAGCCGACGGTCCAGCCTGGTTTGCCCGTCTTTCCTCCTTCAAGCGGTCTCTCAGTTCTTTTCTCCTTCTCGTGCGATTACGATTTCTGGCCTGCTTGCGTGCTTCTTTCTGCCGCAACCTCTCCTCTTCAGCTGCATCCGGTCCCGCCTGGTCGAAACTAGGTTCCGGCCCGGTTGAGGACTTTCTACACGCATCGGATTCAGAGGTGGCTGGTGACTTTAACAGCTCCTCTTCCTGGATGGAACTCATTTCCATCCCGGGTTCAGGGGTGCTAGTGGTAGAATTCCCTGTGGTGGTTGGCTCTTTTTCCGTTTTTTTCATTTGACTTTCACTCATTCTGAAATTTAAAAGGGTTAGCGGATTAGTGTTTCTCTGCATTTGCACCTGAGTGCGTGTAAGGGGTGTATTTGCGAAAAAAATAAGGTGATTGTATTGAAGGACTAGAGAGAAGCTACTTCACAGACAAGCCGGGCTACGAGTCAGCATGGTCAGGATAGGTCCTTGCAGGATGGTCTGGCAGCCGCGATTATATCCCCCCGACTGAAGCAGCAGGGTCCTACCTCAGGCGCTACTTGGCACTACTGCAACGATTGAGATTTTACGCCGGATGATAGGACAGCCCCCTACGCTAGCTAGGCAAGGGTGGGTCCCTGTACTGTCCGACGGCCTAAGGAAGTGCCTATAAACCTTAGTTGTTATGTCGCTATCTCTCTGGATCCCGGCCTCGCCTTCTCGTCGCCGTTACCGGTCAGCAAACCAAACCCTCTCTAGTCCTTGCGTGTGCCCCCTCCTCCTTGACTGGGCTTGGGACCAGCTAGGCAGCCGCTGAGACTCTTGCAGTCTCAAAGGAGCGCTTGACTAGGCGGAGTTGGCAACGGTAGTTATTGGCATCATGGATTGGGTTTCAGTTTAAGTCAAATATTTGCTGAACTATCTAGCATACCAAATTCAATTTCAATTAATGTTAATATGGCCGGTTTGCCAATATTACTGAAGTAGCAAACTTGAGTTTTGGCCGATACTTTTTAACATTTATGAGATACCTAGCGTAAAACCCCTGCAAAATTGGAAATAGGAAAGCCTTCAGATTTATCCGCCTACCTACGGCCGTTTGTTGAGGGAGCCAGAATTTTGAATGAAGGCGCGAATCGCATCGCTTGGTCGACTCCGACCGGTGAAATCGCCTCTGATAAGTTTTATGTGTATAACTAAAACCACAATTTTAGTATTGTTCTTAAGCTGTGCTAAAACTTTCGACTATTTTTTTCGTTCCCGCCGATTCGGGTCGGTACGGTACGCGACCGACAATAATTCTCTCAATTATATCCCACCTTGTAATATTATTAATATATGGAATTGGTAGATATTCTAGTGATTCTAGTCTAAATTTCCACTAGTTTTCTCTACGGAGCGTAGCAAATTCTGTCATAACTGTAATAATTATTACAGAATTATGAAAACATTTTAAAGCTCAAAAATATTCCCCAAACTTTTGCCATTTAAAATACCTGTTACTAATTTATTAGAGCGTATTTGTTGCCATTTTAGTCCGCACACATACTAGTGAAAAATCACTAAATTATTCGCGGTGAATTATATTGTTCGGGGAAAATGAACCAGTTAAAGTACATATTTCACTTTTAATTTATGCATTTTAGCGTATAAAATACTCCATATAGTGCGTTAATTATATATCGATGCAAATTTAAGTGCGTGTGTATAAAGCTTTAACGTATTTGTATATTAAAATAAAGGAATTCAAAAAAAATGGATTGATTTATTAATATTTCGATAAAGTACAATAATGATTAAAATAATTTAGAAACTGTGCTAATCAGTGCTAAATTGCAAAATTTTATCTATCTCGCTTTGACTTATTAACTGGTTCAATTTCCCAGATCAAATTATTTTATCTCGAATAATCCGTAATATGTGTGTATACTGAAATGGCTAAACAATAAATACAATTAACTCGAGGGCTGTGGGTAGTTAAATTTCGAACCAAATCAATTCCTTAATTTTTACAGCGATACTCTAAAATGCAATAGTTATTTTGAGCTCAAAACACGTTATTGTCGAATGACAGTTAAAATTAAGGCGCGAGGCTGTAACGAAATGCGACTGTCACTGACAATTATTGACAATAACACCTCTGCGCTTTTAATACTCACAACATTTTTTCCATAACATTAAATAGAAAATCGATTAAGTATCATTATTCCCGCCCATTGAATAATAACCCATGATCTACGGACTGTGGCCGCTCGAGGGAATATCCGTTGTTAACCAATGTCATTTAGGGTGTAATCATGTACAAAGAAGGCGATTTTATATTCAAAAATTTAGTGTAAGCCATGCGGTCGGCTGGCGCCACTAAATTCAACCTGTCACATACAGGGTGTGTATTTAGTCTGGAAACGGTCCAATATCTCAGATAGTTTTGATTCGACTTATGTGAAATTTAGTATACCAGGGTAAATCAACATTCTGAATTTGTTGGTAATAAAGGCGACGTTGCAAGATGTTTAATTTCATAAGAAATCAAATCATACTTTGCAATTTTAAATGAGTATCCTAATTTTTTACTACATTTTCGCATTCTCTTTAAAAGTCCACACATTTTTTATGTAGCATACCCTATACCGAAATTTGACGTATAAGAAGCTATTGAAGTCAGAAAATTGCCATTTTTGAAAATTATTGAAAATTATGTTTTAATGGCTAACAAATGAAACACCAGTTCATTTTTGATGTAAAGTCATAAAACTGTTATTTCAGCCAACAATAATCATAATAATGTCTTGAACAAAACGTGAAAGTATTACAATTCTTATTATAAGAAGATACCTATGGCGATAGAAATTTTATTGGAACTCCTACAACAGAAAAATAAAAATATCAGTAATTTTTGAAATAACTAGAATAAAAAACATATTTTACTAAATGTTCAAATTATTTACCCTGTACAGCTTGGCAGTGTGCTAATTGAAAATAAAACAATTGAATTGTATTGTGAATCATTTGAGGTGTAATTAATTGAAATTCGTCCAATATTCGACGCTGCATATCGCTAAATTTCTTGGTTTTTTGGCATAAACTTTGTTCTTCAAATTGCCCCATAAGAAATAGTCATTTGGGGCCAAATCAGGGTACCTAGGTGGCCACTCGATTGCGCCTCCGCTACCGATCTATCTACTTGGAAAAGCGTTGTTCAAAAATTCGCGCACGTTTAGACCAAAATGGGGAGGAGCTCCATCTTGTTGGAAGAATGTTCTTGCATAATTTGGATTTATTACAATTCGTATCGCAGGAACTATTTACGTTTCCCAGAGCTCAAGGTAGACTTGTGATGTTAAGTTTCCATGAATAAAAAAATTGACCGAATTTGTGAGTGCCCACAAGCCCGGCCCACACATTCAATTTTTCAGGCCGCTGTGTATGATCTTCTCTCATCCAATTGAGATTTTCATCAGCCCAAAATCTGCAGTTAGGTCTATTAACTTTGCCATTTAACATAAATGTTGCTTCATCGGAAAATACTATGAAGTTGAGAAATTGGTTATTTTGGTCATATGTTCCCATCATAATGTCACAAAACTCCATTCTTCGCTCATAATCATCTTCTGATAACTCTTGAAAGGTATTTTGAATAGGTGATATTTATGTTTCAGGAAAAGATTATGGACGGATTTAAAAGAGACGTCAGTTACTTGAGAAATTTATCCTAATGAAGAGCCAGGCGTTTCAACAAAATGTTGTAAAATTTCCAAACTTTTCTCTTCATCAACTACTAACTACTGGTCGTCCTGACCGTCGTCTATCTCTACAATTTCTAGTTTCTTCGAACCGTCCGTCGCGTCGATCGCCGCGTCGCACAGTTTTTAGAACAGTGGCTTTTGAAATTGGATTTGGGTTTGGAAATTCTTGATTAAGTAGATTTTTAGCCTCTTCTTTAGATCTGATCCCATAGCCATATCCTCTTATCATAAGAATTGTAATTCTTTCACGTTCCGTTAAATATATTATTGTGATTATTGCTGGCTGAAAAGACAGTTTTATGATTTTATATCAAAAATTAACTGGTGTTTCATTTGTTAGCCATTAAAACATAATTTTCAATAATTTTAAAAAATGGCAATTTTCTGACTTCAATATCTTCTTATATGTCAAATTTAGGTATAGGGTATGCTACATAAAAAATGCGTGGAATTTTAAAGAGAATGCGAAAATGTAGTAAAAAAATAGGATGCTCATTTGAAATTTCAAAGTAAGTTTTGATCTCTTATGAAATTAACACCTTGCAACGTCGCCTTTATTACCAACAAATTCAGAATGTTGATTTACCCTGGTATACTAAATTTCATACAAGTCGAATCAAAACTATCTGAGATATTGGACCGTTACCAGACTAAATACACACCCTGTATATAATCAAACGGTAAGTTTTGATTTTTTACAACCACATATGAAAATGAGGAAAAAGCGCCTTTAACGTGGCTAGATTGTGCTATATATTAGACGCATGACGAAATGTTTTTAACGCACATGTTGAACAATATATCAGTGTCGAAAGTAGTAGTTTTCAAATGAGGTGAGTTTTAGCCGAGTGCAGAAATACTATAAGGTTCAAAGGTACTTGCACACGAGTAATGTACACTATTTTTCCTACACTATGAAAATCACACAAAAAGCAGTTTTAGATTCTCAGAAAATCTATTAATGTCACATGACTGTTGAGATCAACTTTTCAGTAGGTAGTGTTGAAAAATATTTAGCGCGTCATCTTTATCTGTCAACTCAAAGTATCAAATCAAATTTAATATACTGTCGAATTCACATCATCTGCCGTCTTTTCAAATAGAATCGTGTCGAAAATAGTTTTCAACACCTGTGCTTTGTTTCTAATTTTCATAAGTAATCTCAAGAAAAGTATTTTCTAAAACGAATTCATTTTACTAGATGACAGATGTTGTCAATTTTTCAACGAGTTTTATTTGACATTTCGACTTTCCATAGTTAGGATGACTCAAGAAGTACTTTGCACATTAGTGTTGAAACGTTGATGTCAACACGCCTCACAGATGATCAAAAATAACATTTAATATTGGTTAAATATATATTTTTATTAGCATAACTGATAACTTAATATTTACCTAAAATTAGTAGGCTTTCATCCATAAAAAAGCAAAGCAATTATTTCGATTGGTCGTCATGGAGACGTAAAATAACGCATCATTTTGCAACAAGTTTGCCTTTCGTATTTGACTAACGGTTTGTGTATTATAAAAGTTTCAATTTTTCCATTTTTTTCTGTGGAATATATTAAGCAATATAATATCTGTGATGGATGAAGGTGAAAGAGGTAAGTTTAGTCTACTTAAACATATATTAATATCTGTGATGGATGAAGGTGAAAGAGGTAAGTTTAGTCTACTTAAACATATATTTTTTTGTTAGTAATTTTCTAACAAGACACCTTAAAGGAAAAATCTTTATTTGATAAAACTCCTCTAGTTACTAAAATACAAGTACTGTGTATCACTCCTTTACCACTTTGTATTTAAGAACCCGTAAATGCGTTGTACTTGATGCAAAAATTCAATCAGCCCTAAGTGCAGTAGAATTCATTTAACATCAAGCTTCTTTTGTGATATAAGGCATACTTTTCAAATACTGGTCATGCTAGTTTAATTCACAAGTGGTTTTTCTATTTGTTTTCTTTGGTCTATCGCTGTCACTAAGTTCGTTTAAAACTCTATTTTCTTAAACGGATTTTTCGACATTTCCACTAGCTTATTGAGATTACTTGCTATTATAACTTTACCTCTAGAAATCGTAGATTACCCGCCCTATCGGCCGATGACATTCCGGTCTTTACCCCCAGATCAGTCTATTCCCTTTATTAGGTTGTCAAGGGCAATCGCAAATAATTTAGAAAACAGCGAATCATCTTGTATTTAATGGTGCTTTGTTTGCTTACCTAATTGTTGTTGAGGACCGTGAAACCGAGTTATGAGCTGCAGGTTTTATGACGTGAATATATATTTTATCTATTCTGCAACTGTCATTATTAGACGTAGTGAATCTGCTCTATTTTATAAGAATATTTGATATAAAGTAAATGATGTATGTTCAGAAATGTAATAATTCTTTCTAAGAAAGATTCAATAATGAAAATGAGACAATTAAGAATACAGAGAAAATTAATTGTTTGAATGCTAACTTAATAGATAGACTAATTCATAAGCATACATTTAGGTAGACCATTAGTTATTCCACTTCTTTTGTCAATCAATACAGACAGAACATGTTTCGGTAGGAATTCTCATTATAATGGATTACTCCAAAAAGTTTTTTAGAACTTCGATATAAAATTAGTATTCCAAACTAGGAAATTATTAGGTGGTTCAAAGCACAAAATTAAAATATTGGAGTGAAGTGGAACTATGTGTCTAATAGTATTTTGTCAGATCTGCTATGAATTAATTTTACATTTCAATTGATAATCTATAATTATTCTCAAAAGCTTGCTAGGCAACAGTTGATTTTTCTGTCTTAAATGAGCTATGTGGTCTTTGAATCTGATTTGCATGGATCTTCTAGTTTACTCAACATATGTTTGGTTCCAGTCCATGCATCATGCATCCAATCATGGACTGCAATCAAAAATATGTTGATTAAACTAGATGATCCATGCAAATCAGATTCAAAAAACACATTTAAGACAGAAAAACCAACTGTTGCCTAGCAAGCTTTTGAGAATAATTATAGAATATCAATTGAAATGTAAAATTAATTTTTATTACGCATGCATCATAATCAACGATTATCGCACGCTGCAGCGTGCTTAAAATGATGTTTATGATTCGCCTACTTTTTTAAAGGTTTCTATAGAAACATTTGATCATGTCAAATGTGACAGATTAATATATTCGTCAATATATCCCTTAAGGTTAATATTTAAAATATTTTTGAGATTATGATGCATTCGTAATAAAAAATAGCGTATGATATACGTGTATAAGACGCCTTTAAAGCCCTTGCGACTTACAAAACACTCCGCTGCGCGTCGTGTTTTGAAATATGTCGCGCGTGCTTTAAAGGCCCTCTTATACACTTATATCATAATATACTATTATAGTAGATCTGATAAAATATTATTAGACACATAGACTCGAGCGTGATTGGATCTTTTTGGTTTCGCTTGATAAAGCAAAAAGTTAGTATAAAATGGATTTAAGTAGATTGTTAGTTTAATATTAATCATCTTAGTCATCTCTTAATGAAGTTAAATAGCGAAACGCGCGTCGAGTGCCAAAATTCTGTTTCAATATTATGGATAAAACTATAATGTTATAAAACCTAATGAGACGCGTTTTGAGAATATTTTGACTTTGGGCCACGAAATATTTAATGACCGAAGGGGAATCAAGTTATATTTTTCAAATGGAATACCACAATCAACTTGATGATAGATTTTTACAGAGCTCTATATTTTATACAATGCCGTCCTTGTTATAAGTGAAATAATCTGGTCAACAAAAAGATCGGCAAAATTAATTTTTCTTAACATTTTCAAATTACTGTAACTTTTTTAAAAATAAGTGCTTCTGAATAAACATGCTCCATGCGTGCTCAATTACATCTATATTCAGTGATCTTATGGGTCAATTCATTCTTTCAATTTAATTATTCCTTAAAACTTCTTGAATTATTCTAGCAACGTGTGGACGGCCATTATCGTCCACTAAGACAAAATCGTCTCCGAAAGTTTGTGCAAGTAAAATAATAATATTGTTAACAAACATGTCCCCATGCCTTCCTGTGTTCATTGATTTTCGTACTACTACAATAAGATCCGTCTTCCCATTAGCCATAACACCAACCCAGACAAACACACTTCTCTACTTAAAAATAATACCCTTATATCCAGTCCTCTTCGAGGAACTATTTATGCCTTCCTTTCCATACTAAAATCGTCCGTCACGAATTAAACTTGATTTCATCTTAAAATATGCACCTACTCTATTCTACTTTTGCCCAGTTCTTGTTGTTCGACGTGCATTAAGTACCAGAACAAATCGCGCGTCTGCGAGGCTTAAGTCTGTTCATGCAATCTTCTTCGTACTGTCTGAATTGGACTTCTTAAGCCAGTCGCCTTAAGAAAGGTAACGTTTTATTGTTTTAGACATGCAAACGTCCGTATTTCCGGCAACATACTGTTTGGTTGCGTATTCTACGTAGATTTTTACCGAAAATACGCAGCTGAAATACGTATCTGCGGAATACGCATAAATTGGAACCGCACACAGTCCAAAGAATCATGCAAACCTGCCTGCGAATCGTTTCATAAATCCGCCCGCTGTGGCCGTAGTGTCTATATTATGGTTAATACGAGGAGTTAGTTAATTCGCGAATTAGCCGGCTAAAACCCGAATTAGCCAGATGCCAACGATAAAACCCGAATGTGTGTTAATTTCGCGCATTATTCATCGCAAGCAAACTAACCCAAACTAACCCTAGGGTTAGTTTTTTGACGTAATATAGCAACAATAACCACCTAAATCTTTAATTAACGGCAATACATCTTTGATATTCTGAAAGTGATCATCATTTATTAAATATGAGATCATAAAGTTTATATTTGGGAATAGTCTTCTCATTATCAGGTAGCTGTGAAACTGAAGTGTTAATATAGATTTAATTCTAAGTATCGTACCTCTCTTATATAACTATCGCACAGAACTATATATTAATAATAACCTGCCATTTGCCTGTATTTACCAAATCTATCTTTAGTCGTAGTTTTAGTACATCTATTGCAAAAACATATCAGCATTTGATTCTTGAATTGTTGTACTAACCAAAACTACCGAAAAAATAGATATAAATATGCAATTAAAAATGAAAAAAAGTTATAAATACGACGTACACAATGAACTATAAAGAGAAGAGAACACAAACGCCTAGCAAAGCAACATGTATGTCACTCCGAAATGTATAGTTTTACATATTTAAAAATACGCCAACAATATAAGTTGTATACCTAAATATACGACGAAATATTAGATACAATTTTCACGCAATTAAAAACACATAAATAGTTCCGAATTCATCACAAAAATGCAACAAACAATACTAACGTCCGATTAGGGCAGCCATTAATTTCACAAACTAATAATTTGTTTTCTTTGCGCTGTTGTCGGCTCTATATATATGTGATTTTTGAGATTGGCAAATTATCCTGCGAATATATGTATGAATATGTATGTAAAAGCAAGGTGTCTGTGTATATTTTATAGGTATAGATATATAATAGGAATAATATATATCTAATATTTAAGTACATATGTATGTATTTAGAGATATGGTTAGTAATAATGCACGAGATTTAAAACGTAGGTATTTATTTGCTTGCTTCCATTATTTTAGGAAAGTGCGCGAACATGGTAGTAGTATTAGATAATTAAATAAATAAATTACAAAATACCACATTATAGAAAGAGGAAAGAACACCGTATGGAAATATGCTTCTTGCAATATTGCAGAATTTGTAATGTAAGAGATTGTACGGGCATCATAATAATAGTTACTACCGTAGTAGTCTGGTAACGTTGCATCCACTTGCCCCTCGATCGCGATTAACCTTCCACGCGCAAGCCACCCTCCTACATCTTCGCTCCAAATAGCAAAGGCTCAAATACAATACGTCACGAGCTAAAATTTTGTTAGCACTTAGTCCTTTCTAGATATAGGCGTTATTGATTATATCCGCAATACATTTTACCGCTCTTCCTATTTTTAAATGAAGATTATAGGTAGGAATCATTTTTTTCAGTAGATTGTTAAACTTAGCCGCACTATATTCTTAGCATATTTTCGCTTATCTTTGCCATTTGCAACTTTAAAAATAAGGTTTAAATCTGCAGATCTTTTGATAGGAAATATCATGCCAAAATTTCCCGTCACAACTTAGGCATTTATATTGAATTTATGTTTATTGTCATAAAAAAATAAAATGTTCTATTTTAGAGCAAACAATCAGTCACCCTCGTTCAAACAGTTTCATGTGAACTACGTTTCATTTATCCTTGGCCATGTATAATGTGAAAGTCTCAAAATCCAAGAAAAACGCTTGGATCATAGAAAATCTACATGAAATGTGGTTTTAATTTGAAAATGGATTATAAGTGCTATTGCTAATCTTTTGTTTACTACTTTATTTTCCATACTGGATACTCAAAAATTTATTATATATCACGATATAATGATCTGCCATATCATGCAATAGTTTTTCAAATCACTTCAATTCTCTGACTTAATGAAGTTATGAGAAAAATTCTGTAGCCAGAAGAAGAAAATTAACTGACTGTTACTCTTCAGCAGTCGTAGCGAATTTGTTGTATTTTGTATTTAAATACTATTGTAAAAGTACATTTTAAAATGTAAAATCGAATGTAGCATTATCCATTAATAGCCACAATAATAATTTAAATATCCCTGGTTTTGAAATCACTTAATAACTAGAAATAAAATTCTCTAATAAATTAAATATTTTATAGTTCCAGAGTGTATTAACAGTGAATTCACTGCATCGAACAATAAAAAGCATCAGTCAATTTCTGTTTCTGAAATATCAATGGAAAACAGCGAATGATCGTGTAAATGGAAGTAATACTGCAGAAAATGGAAATAAAATTTAGATTTTGCATTTATTATATTCTCTATTTTTTTCCTTGGCCAGACAACATATATTTCTAGTTATGTATTGAAGCTATTTTGCATGTTTGTTAGTACTTTTTAAATACATATTTTCAGAATTGCATTGGTAAATATACGGAAAAGTATATATTTAAAATAAAAATAATAAAAATAAATGTCTTCATTTATCGATAAAATAATATGCAATTAGCGCTAAAAAGTAAACTACCAAAAAGCACCAACTTTTGCTTTTTGACTGAATACCCTATATACAGGGTGATTCACGGTTGATGGAACATTAGATGTTTCTTTCAAAGCACTTAGATGTTTTAAATGGAACCCTTATCGATATGGAAAGCTGATCTAATTTGCTCATTATTTATATATATTATATCCATATGTAATTAGTCAAGTTTGCTGGCTTATAGGCATTTATTAGCAAAAATTCCTTGAAAAATTATCTCCATTAAGTTCTTTAAGTGTGCATTTAACTATTGTTTGACATAAATGTCATGATGTCATGTCACGTATCGTTATCGCTCCGTCATTCTAGTACTTTAAAAGATTGCGCACACTATACCTGCAGACCAATAAAATCTGCCCTTGAAGGCGACCGTGTTATTTAATGGAGTAGCGCACAGTAGACCAGCCTGGTGCGTACCGTCATCAGCAACGACCGTCAGATAGGTCGAGTATGCCTGGTCGTGCTGGTCCGACCTAATATGCCCACCGGCACCTTCACAGACCTGCAAATATTGAGTGATATGCCACTTGGTTTGGTTTGGTTTATTTTAGTTTCGACCGTTCAAATCGCTTATGATTGCATTTAAATATGAATGAAGAAAAACTTATTCTTCTGGTACAAAAGTATCCAGAGCTGTGGGATACGAGCCACGCATTTTATAGAGGCCAGGAAAGAAAAGATGCAATATGGGAGGAAATAGCAAAAAAATAACTTCCTAAATAAAACAGGTAAATAAATGTTATTATTGTTTCTGTGGCGTGTTGCTATTTTATATTATGAAGAGAACAACTCTGTTGTTTGTTGGGTTGCCCGTTGCAGGCTTGCAGATAGCGAATCAGCGATAATAATACTTATTAATTATATTTTAATTGAACATATTTTTTTTTTAAATCAACGTAAATTGTAAAATCTAAAACGGTTTTACTTAGAACAACTGCCACTTTTTCTGAGTTTGTATATTACCTCTTAACTTATAATGTGATTTGATTGTGTCCGTTATTACTCGCGGCATCCTCTTCTTACTATGTCTATTTGCCAAGGTACTACTCCATTTTCGGAGATACAATACTGTGCAAATTTGTCTCTAATTTGTATAGCTCTAGTTGTAGAATTTCCTCGGCTCCTATTAATGTTTTGTAAACTCGGCATTGGCGGCGTAGTGATTTCCTCCTCCTCTGAAGTTCAATAGGAAGTATCAGTGCGCAAACATGTCGCGGCAACAACAATGTCCAGGTGTTCTGGAAAAATTTGTAATTTTCTTTGATACAGTCGGAACCTTTTGGCCAAAATACCGAAACAATTCTCCAGAATTTTTCTAGCTCTCCTATGGCGATAATTATGCACTTGTTTTGCTAAGCTGGATTTCACTTGCTTCCCAGGGGAAAGGTCTCATAAGGCATTCTTGGAGGTTTGTCATCAGGAAAAATTAGAGGGGAATTCGCGAAAATACCGGCATCACTGTCTTTTCCATAACCACCTACGTTAATGCTGATGAATTTATAATCAACATCAACTAATGCCATCAAAACGGCACTGAATGTCTACTTATAATTAAAAAATAAGGACCCAGACTTTGGAGGTTGGTCTGTGACGACGTGTTTGCCATCAAGTGCGCAACAGCAATTGGGATAGTTCCACAGTATTTTGAAATTGTTTTCAATATCTTCCCATTGTTCTTTGGACGGTTCCGGCATTACAACTGGCATTAACTCTTCTCAGATAGCTTTACAAGTAGAGTATACTATTTTCCTTAAAGTTGATTCTCCTAGGCGGTAGCTGGTTGATATTGTTTTTAAGCTGTCTCCAGTTGCGAGGAACCTAAAAATAGAAATAGAACAGATAATCATCAATATTTTTATATCAAATACTGCTATTCATGCATACAATGATGAGTGGAGATTCCAAACGCTTTATGTGTCAACTTTCTTAAATTAGAGTTTTTTATTTCAATAAGTTTTATACAGGGTGTAAATAAATAAGATGCGAAAGAATCAGAGGGTGATCCTTTGAGTTATTCTAGACGTAGAGTTCATATAAATATACATCCGCAAATGCTTGATACAGTGTCAAATCGTTTTTCGTAAATCTAAAATATCCTACTTGCCAAATTACCAATTGTTTCTGTTACAGGCGACGATTCATAAAAGAAATGGTTTATATTAAGAGATGGTTACAGGCAAAGCTTAAATAAAAGGAAAATGGTCACTGAACAAGTGAGTAAAAAATAAAGCCGTACAGGTTCGAACAGCAAATGCAGTTTCTTCGTCCCTGTTTCGAAGAACGGTCACAGTTGACAAACCTTGATAGCACATCTGAAAGTGATAACAACGAGGATGAATAGGAGACATTTACTGAGGACTTGGCAACTGAAACTAGAGACACATTAAATTCTTCGATAGCATCGCAACCTCTTCCATCCCCATCTGCATATGTACACTCATCGAAGACCAGTACACCATCTCTTACGAAAAAAACCAAACAAACGCCCGTTAGCGCTGCTGAAGTACTACAATCATATTTGAACAAAAAACCTCCATCGACCCAAGAAGACCATTTGTCCACATTTTTTCGGTCCTTGGAACTTAACTTTAGAACGTTTCCCCATTCCTTGCAAATTGAGGCAAAACAAAAAATATTCGAATTAGTCACTAAATTGGAGCATTATATGCTACTCCATCGCAGGGACAACGCTCACCTTTTCTTCAGGATACCCTTCCTCAGAATAACAACAAGATCTCCGTATCTCATACACACTCTCAAGCCTACCGCCAACCGCAACATAGTCAATTTTATGAGGACGATTCTTATCACCGCAACTATGGCAGTCACTTTACGCCAACTCTAGAATACCCGGAACATCCGCATAGTCAACACCAAAATATACTCCGCAGCTCTCATCCCAGAGCCATTTTACGCCAACAACAGCACAGTCAACAGAAAAACACACTCCGTAACTCGGATCCCGTGAGTTTGACCAATTTAAGATCTCTATATGAAGAAAGTGAATCTGAATGATTATTGTCTTTATTAGTTTTGTATTATATTATCTAGCTAATGTAACATCTCTATAAAAAAAAGTGAATCTAACAGTTTTTTTGTCTTTATCAGTGTCATCCCTTCATCTCTACTATTTACTTACTTTAAGCATACTGCAAGTCTTTCCTCAGCTACTACTCGCCCTACGAAATGTGTCTTCGTGATGTAGGTGCGAACGAATGATATCCAAGAGCTGATAAAATTTGTTTAGTGACATTCGAAAATATTGAATAAATTTTTATTCATA
Source organism: Pissodes strobi (assembly GCA_016904865.1). NCBI lineage: Eukaryota > Metazoa > Arthropoda > Insecta > Coleoptera > Curculionidae > Pissodes > Pissodes strobi. The sequence goes on along the minus strand of MU186222.1, from coordinate 12,615 downwards.
TCTCTTTAATTCAAGAAACAAATGATGAAATTCACCATATTGCTTTCTATCTTGATTTATAGGATGAACCCAAGATCTTCTCTTTTTCTTAGCTTACTCCTCCTCCTCTTCTTCTTCTTCACACAACATGGCTAAAATAAAAATTTCTTCCTCCTAACCCAAACTACACATTTCTAATAATTCTAGTTGCACACTCAGCTGCTACTTTGTTACGGTAATTTTAACAATTCCGTAACATCAGGTGGTTCCGAGTTTGCTTGTATTTATTTTTGGTTTGAAATAATAATTTTTCATCTTCAACCGATTTTAAATTACTGTCTGAACCGACCTGGTAGCAGCAGTATGGAAAATTCCGCATTAAATAGTACGAAAATATTAATAAATAATGAATTTTTATGTTGCCCATCAAGTTCATTTACAACTAATTTTTGTCTTTTAAATATACCAGTCGATAATTATCTCGTTAATATAAAATGAAAATTAATATTATGGGTTGAATCTACGTAAATACAGCAGTAGAATATATTATTTAAAATTGATAAATAATTTCAAATATGCAGATCATATTTTATGCTTAAAATCGGTCGCTTCGTACGGTGGAAAAAGGTGAAATATTTGTGACTGCGCGCGGTGCAATTTTTTTGAGATGTGATTCAGGTGGAAGGTAGGACTGGATTTTACAGTCTGTCTTGTACCGGCGACCAGTGTGAGAGGTTGTGAGAAGGTAGGGCTGGACTTTTTTTATTTTTTGTTTTTTTGCGTTAGCTGATTTTTATTTCAAGTTTTCTATACCAAAAAGTCTATAGGCAGAATAAAGCTGCTAAGCGTGCGAATCTCTGATATCTGCCTATTATCGTTTCACATACCACGTTGTCTTTTGCCGTGTGTATGTTGAATAAGCTCGTGAATATCTGATATCTGTCTACTATCATTTCACGTTGTCTTTTGCCGTGGGTATGTTTTTGTCTGTAGGACATATGTGGGATAGTGGGTTTTTTGGAGCTTAAGGCTCTTAGAGAAAAAAGGACTTGATCCTACAAGAGCAGGGTTATTGAATTTCGGTTTTAGTTTAGCAACCCAACTAAAGAATCAATCAAAGTGGCCTGTATGGTTCACATTATTTAGGTTCTGGTTAGCATTTTTAGAAATTAGTAACCAAAACTGTCTGTAGTGTGGGAAACTCAGTCTAATTTTATCTGGTATCGTTATCGGATGTTATGAGTTATATGGGAAATCGGAGTTAAGCTTAGTTAGTTGTTATTCATATTAGCATTTTATCGTTCTTTTGTTATTTGAAGAGCACCTTCTCAAGCCCTTCTCGACCCTGGTGGGTACAAGATCATAATTGTTTGTTTGTTTTAGTTCTCTATTTCTATTCAAATTTGTTATTACCTTTATTTTTGAATTTAACTGATTTTTGAGTTAGAAAAGTAGCTTTCAGGCAATGATTGCATTTTGATTATCTTTTTAAATTTATCGATTTCACTTTTGTTCATACCTGATTACTGTAGTTGTTTTTTTATTGAAATATTGTTCAACACAATCTTTCTCAGATTAAACAGCTATTTATTTTATTTATTATTTTTAATCAGTTCACTGTTTAATTTAAAACCATAATTATTGTCTATCATAGTCTAAACAATTCTATGCAAATTGGCGGAGGCATATTTAATTAAACATAATTATTCTTTCTTGAGCGTGTTTTGGCATTTTCAGCATTGTTAATTGAGAAGAATTATTGCTAGCTATCTCTTGCCAATCTCTATATTAAAAAACCAAAGCTAAGAGAAGCGACGCTCTCCGCCAAATTGAAACAGAGTTGATAACAATATTCTTGTTGAGCTCTTTAACTGCCTTGTACTGTTTTTTTTTCATGCTACTGAGTCCACACGCACTCGGCCTACCAGGACAGCTTCCAGTGACGTCACAGGACAGATCCTAGGCACTACAGCAATTTCCAGTAACACTCCCCAGGAAGCTCGGAGGAAGCATAAAGTGATTAAAGGGCAGTTATCGCCGGGAGGGTTCAACAGAATTAACACTTATTTTTGTTAGAGGGGAAATAGAATAAAAATTGTTTTTTTTTTTTAAATTTCTAATCTTTTATTTTGCGCTTTTAACCACTACTGCACTTGAAAAAAAACTCTCATAGCATGCTCCTTACCTATACACCCTGAGCTATCTTTCAGTTTAGATTTTTAGTAAATTAAAGTAATAATTTAAAGAAAAGTGCATTAAAAGTTTATCGTAACAACTTGACAACATGACAACTGACATTTTTTCGAGACTCTGGCTAATGTTGCTGGTCCGTGCCGGTCCGTACAGGTATAGTGTGCGCGAAGTTTTAGAAGTTGTAAATACCTTTAAAACGATGGAGGTAAACTATTCATATGAATCTAACAGCTTTGGAGGAAGATTATTAGATTAATATTTTGACATATTCTGAAGTATGTCCCCAGTCATCAATACCGTGCTAAAGATAACTTTGGTATATCACATGCATCAGTTCAAAAAATTTAGGGACAGCGTAATATTCAGGATTATAAATTTACTAAAGCTCATGCTATTAGTAGGGACTTTGTCGCTGCTATATATGATCAGTGTGCTGGAATTTCATACATGCATGCGTGAAGCCTCAAGATCTTGAAGAGTGAGTCAAGATTTGTCCAATGTTGCTGGTACGCATCCAAGAAGATACAAATCAGTGAAATAAGATAATTTGGAAAGATGAATCAAAATTTTCTAGAGAAAGAATTTTCAATACAAGAAATCATAATTGTCGGTCCAGTGAAAGCTCAGTTTAAATATTTTCTTCATGTTAATGGGCAACCAGCTAAGATACGTGATATTCGAAGAATCACTAACATCAAGAAACTAGCTCTACATTTTGAGAAGAATTATCGAAAATTTCGTAGATGTTCCTTGACTTGAAGAATATGGAAGTTGTTGGTATCAACTCGACGGGGTTTCTGCATATTGTACAGAAGTTACCGTAGCAGATCTAGATCTAAATAAAATTTAGATCTGCCACGACGTATGCAGTTGACGCTAGTTTTGGACCTGCTTGGAAATACAAGACCAGCGGTTTGAACATCTATTAAAATATTCAATTTGTTTTTTTTAGCATTTTTGTATTATTTGTAGTCGTATGCAATTCCTAGTTCACTAACAGAAGTTTTCTGGGTTGATATTTCGCCAGATGCCAGAACCTGAAATATAATATATAAATTTAATAATCTCCGCACTTGCTATATTTAAAGAAACTGCCTTCAATATTAATAATTACAAAAGCATTTATTAACTAATAAAATCAGAAGGTTAGTCAAGTATTCATTTATTATTATGTTGTTGTGGCTCCAGCTATACATGCGCAAATTTTAGCATCTAATATAGTTAGATTAGAGATACCTAGCTTGTGGGTGATGGATATTTTTATAATGCAAATTTTTGTTAGATTTTTTTTTTAGAATTTTAAAGACTGACAGTAATCCAAGATGGTTTGCTTGGATTCTTTGATAAACTAGAATTTAGTGGCAGGCAATAAAGCGTAGATAATAGATCTGCGTTTTCCCAGACTTCTTTTGAATAGGCACTGGTATACACCAGTTTTAGTGGAACATATGCACTCATAAAAATACTGGAATCATCATCGTTGCCCGATTCTGTAAATAAGCGCGGCTTATAAACGCCTTGTCCGAAAGCTCCATCACAGCCACACTTACTCGAAAGTGTCCATTTCATAGCAGGCTCGCATTTTTTAAAGTCCAAAATAATTTTGACTGTGTGGTCTAATAAAGATCGTAGAGTAATTCTTGCAAATGCATCAGTAACCTTTATGGATTTTTTTAAAGCAGTCTTGAATTTGATAATAGAATTTAGGAAATTTAAATTTTCATCCTTCGGCGCTTTTCTCATTGTTAAATACTGATTTTCCAAATGCTTTCTCTTTGGAGAGCAATGTTTCTCTTTTTTATCTCATTTGTTTTCATGTGGTTTTAAGTATTCTTTCAACAGTCAAGAAAAATATAAATATTTAAATTTTTGACATAATAAACTTAAATCAAGTTCACCACTGGGAAACGAACAAAAAATTAAAAGTCTCCATACTTTTACTTCTTGATAAATAATTTTTCTGCAGTTTGTCAAATAATAGAATCTAGTTATATTGGCTCACAAAGTTAACGAAATATTTTAATGTTTTGATACATTTTTAATTGCTTCAAAAATCGCATTTTGTTCACACATTGAAAGTGACCCTGGTATTTTTGCCAGTGAGCTGGAGTGTTTGCGAAACAAAAGTTCTATTGAACTTTAAGAACTATTACTTTTGTAAATACCCTAATGTCCTTCTATTACATTCGATCATCATACGATCCACTGTGAGGCGTGTCGCATACTTCAATTTGACATTTGTGTGGTTCTACTTTAAGTTGAAATATTCTGCAAGGAAAATGGATATATTCGAGGAAGAAATACTTCAAATTGCTCGACCTTTGTATTCTAATAATATCGGCATACAAAACCTATTTAATACCAAAATGACACTTTCTCCTAGGGAGCTACTCAGTCGTTCCAGGAAAACTTTTGGCCACTCAAAAAACAATTGCCTCCCAAAGTCACTAGTAACCTATTCTTCTGTTTTTCCCATCCCTTTTGATTAATAAACAGAAAATTTTGCTGTCATGAAGCTAGTCAGGTTTGGCCTTATCGAGAAATAATGGAGATAATTATCCAAGCGATATACCTATCTATAATGACTTATTTTTTTACTACCAAAACTAAAATATGTTCTATGAATAAAAAGAATTTACATCCGTATCAGTACCTTATTATTTTGCCGATCAAAGCTGTCACAAAGGAATCCATCCGGCTGGTTAAATTCAAATTAGTACATACAAAATTTCCTATTAGTGTTAAAAAATTTGTTAGATAACTTTCATACATATTTAAATACGTTTTTGCAAAAAAGACAATCGCTGCAATATTGGTTAAGCTGCTTCAAACTTTAATCGGTTAATAATTTACCTCAACCTCTTTGCTGTGAAGCCTTTGAACCTAATTCAATCGATGCAGTGCATTGAAGTGAAATATCGATGCAATTAAACTACGCGTACCCGCAAAATATCAAAGACCTTTTCGAAATTAATGGCTGAATTAAATTAGTTTATTCCTTGGCAGTCGGTTAAAAAGGATTGTTACTTGGAGCGTATTGCTGCCATTATTTACAATTATTTTCTATTTACTAAGATAGAAAGTTTCAAGCTCTGAAATTACTAGAACGGAATTTTTAATATTAATAGGGAGCACTATTCTGCATTGTATTGATTAAATGTTGATTGGTCTAAGACGGTGATCTTTAAAGGCCTTTGCAGTGCCACCTCACGTTGTGTTCTATACACTTGATGACCCAATTTTTCTATAGCATATAGTTTAGATGAAGGTTAAAAAGTAAATAAGCCAAGTTTTTGATGCATGTAATATTTAAGACATAAATGTTTCAAACAGATTTTTCAAGAAACGAGATAAATCCTACCAACCTAAACTAACATAATATCGAAATCAAGAGAAATGCAAAAAAATTTAAGTGAGAATATAAAAATAATGTAGGAACTGAATACCAAATTAGCAAAAGACAAAATATGTAACAAGCGTAACCTGTCATATGTAAACTTTTCAAATTTTTTGGCTCTATCGTGCAGGGTGATCTGCTTGTTTTGTAGTATCACCTTATCTCAGAAAGTGCAATAAATACGAAAAAAATTTAAATACAAAAGTCGTTTAGAACATAGCATATTTAAATGTTTTCTTTTGTAATATAGAGGGTTATTAGGTTAGCCCGGATTAATGGCAACTTTCTTATTAATTTCTTCAATAAAAGATTGTAGGTATTTATATTTTTCTAAAATATTATAAGCTTAATTGATGTATCATCCCATATCTTCATTATTAGTTTAGGAGATTGAAAAAATGAAAGTTAAGCTTTATCCTTCCATCAGATCTTCAGCGTCGAAACTCAAAATAGAACTATAACTTGACATGGTTCCTAGATAGATGCTTGCACTTAACTGGAAAAGTTATCTTAGAAAGTTTAGTTTATATAGTGACATTTCCCACTACATTCACATATTATAGTGGTTTTATTCTTGTTAACATTTAATTCTGGAAACAGCAGTTTAAATAAAAACCAGCCCCTACTTATCTACTTAAATTCACCCGGTTTCGGGGATAAAACTTGTTAAAAATCATGAAATACTGTTTCTAGATTTGTGTTTGTAGAAAATAGTTATTTGTGTATTTAGAGCGCAAAGTAACGGATTGCCGCTTGAGAAAATATGTTACTGCGCGACGCGTAGCGGAGCGCAGTAATCTTTCGAAAACGGCAATCTTACTTTGCACTCGAAAAACACACAGAACTTTTTCTACAGCCGCAATTTTTAAAATTAAATCCACATTTTTCTCTATACTTATTCTGAAATTTGCAAATGACTGTCAGTTTTGACATATTATATTCGGGCTTCGGGCATATTTAGAACAGGATTGCCAGCAACAAACTGTAACAAACGCACGACTGTCATTTATTTATCTTTGGTTTCCATGACCATTCATAGCACACTCGACGGAAAAAGTGAGATTTTTCTTTTCCACGCGCTAGAGCGCAAAATGAGGATCCACGGCATTCGTCGATTTTGCGATTTGATTTCAATTTAGTAATTAGTTATTTTGCGCGCGGCTGTAGAAAAAATAATGTAACGTGAATTAAACGATTTTATATCTTGTGCTTTTGAGAAGCTTATATTAATTTTAGTACAAGAATATTTCAACGTCTGTTTTCTATCAAACGAATAATTATAGGTTTAATTTCTCTCAAGTATAACTTAGCATTTTCAGGATACAATTTTGTTGAAAGTCTGTAAGTATTTATTCTATTTTTGAAAGCAGTTTTTACAATTTCAACTCATGCTGCTATTTCGCTACAACATTTATCTTTATGTTTGTTACTAAACCTATATAAATGGCAAGACAAATTTTCGCCGTAATCTTCACAGAACAAAGTCATTGTTAGGAATAGTACACAGTTCTAGAATATTAGTATTTATTTAATTTATTATACGATATCCATCGATTTATCAATCCAACTATTATCAGATTGATCAAAACCCAGCAATTTTACAGGGATTTGATTCCCCTCCTTTCGTAAAACTTGTTCTATTTAGAAAACGTCAGGCTGTCTAGTTTTGTGTAATTCTTCTTCATGCAAAAATCCACTCCTATAGGATGACCTTAATAATCTTCTAATATATATGTTGCAGGATTTGTGATTGTTTATATCATCATAATACATATATTGATTGGGTTTCTCAATATATTCCATCAAAGCAGCACGACTAGTTAAGTACAATCGAACTAACCCAAACTAACCCATCTTAATATTTCAACTTGGCAATAAATCAACTTTTTGTGAGCCTATTATAAATGAGCCAAATAAATCCATTGTACCGTTGTACCTTTAACCAAGCAATCGGTTGATTGCAATTTTGCAATTGGTAATGTTTTATTTTCACATTACGTCCTTTTTTCAATTTTGGCTATAATAGATGGATTTGTAATTCTTTTTCATTTCCCGATAAGACGAAAATACTAGTTGCCTAAGCAGATAAGAATTAGCAAAAACTGAACCTTTATAGTCAATTTGAGACACTATAAGAGAAGAAACCGGGTAGCAAGTAGGTACTCTTTACCGTCCCCAGTAAAGACAGACCTACTTCAAGGACTTAGCGACCTTGCCCACGTGAGCTCGTTTGTTTCTCTCTCACCTCCAAACCAAGAGAGACCATGTCACACTCATCCATCCTTTCCTTTCTGTAAACTTTCCCTATCCCTTCCTAAAGCCACCTTCCAATCCTCCCTGCCAGCGTGGAAGATTATGGCAAAACACCCTCTACTATGGCGAATCAAAAACAGAACGGAAATATACCCCAGGTGGGTAATGCGCTCGACGCCAAATCCCACACCTCAAAAGAGGTCTGCCTCATGGATTCTGGGTGAAGTCAATATTCGTCTAAACCGCTAAAAGAAAAACTACAAATTGCAACGTATAACATAAGAACAATGAGAACACAAGAACACTTAATGGAACTTGAACAAGAACTAGCTCAGATTAAGTGGGACATACTGGGCGACTTAAATGCGAAAGTAGTTACAAAAACAGACAACTTAGAAAACATCGGAAAGTTTGGTCTTGGCAGCAGAAACAATTGCGGTGAAAGACTAATAGATTACCTACAATATGAACAACCCTATTGCATGAACACGTATTTCAAGAAACCACCCAAAATGAAGTGGACCTGGAAGAGCCCGGACGGTAAAACCAAAAATGAAATTAATTTTATTCTATAAAACTATAAAAGCATATTTACAGACGTCTCAGTCTTAAATAGAATACATAACGGTAGTGACTACAGAGTATTAAAGGCTACAATATCAATGAATGTAAAATTCGAACGACGCAAACTTATTAAAACGAAACTCTTTCCAACAACGCATGCAATCAGAACAAAAATAGAGATGTACCAACAAGTACTAGAGAACAAAATCAAGCATAGACGACCTATCCCAAAAGATCACAAATGATATACCAACTGCAGCGAAAAAAGTTACTACCCGAATAAAACCAAAAGAAACGAAAATAAACAAAGAAACAAAACAACTAATAGACTTGAGGCGAAACTTGAACAGGAACTCTGATGAATATAGACACGAATAATAAATAATATAATTGAAAATAATAAAAACATGAAAGTACTAAGAAGAACACTAACACTATCAAGGGTACAACAACGTATGCGTCGAATAAAAGATAAAGATGGAAAACAGATCACATAGGTACATCACAGATATCTCAAAGGTCATCGAAGATTTTTATACTGAGCTGTATGAGTCAAAAATGCCAAATCCAAAATTAATGCACCCGAAATAGCAATACAAAATGTCAACTCTGAAGAAATACACATGGCTCTACAACATATGAAAAATGGTCGTTGCCCAGGAGAAAACCGAATAACAGTAGGAATGTTAAAAATGGGTGGAGACCTATTACTTAAAGCCATGCAAGTACTATTCAAACAATGTATCATTAAAGACAAAATACCAACACGTTGGAAAAATGCAGAAGTAATAATACTATTTAAAAAAGGCGATACCGCTGCCATAGAGAACTATATACAAATCAGTCTATTATCCCATCTATATAAGCTGTTCAGAAAAATCCCCACAAATAGACTCACTAACAAACTAGACTTTTCCCAACCGGTCGAACACGCATGATTTAGAAAGGGCTTTAGTACTATTGACCGCTTACAGACCTTACGAACATTGATCGAAAAATACGAGGAATTAAACATACCATTACATCTGGGGTTCGTAGACTTCAAAAAGGCTTTCGACTCCGTAGAATTCTGGACAATATTTGGGGGATTAAACAACGCAAGTGTAAACACCCGGTACACCACTCTATTAAAAGATATCTATAAAAATGTCACCATGTCAAAATAGACGAAAGAACATCGACAAGAAAAATACCACTAGAAAGAGGTGTGAGACAAGGTGACACCATCCCTCCCAAACTTTTCACAATGGCAATAGAAAACTTATTTAAAACATTTAATTGGGAAGAAAATGGAATAAAAATAGATGGCATATACCTCAACCACCTGCGCTTTGCAGATGACATAGTCATAATAAGTGGAAGGGAAATTGAACTCGAACAAATGCCGACCGATCTTGCCCGAGCCTCAAAGACCATAGAACTACAGATGAACTACGGAAAAATAAAAATTATGTCAGGCAGCCAAATACAATTCCAAATAAACGGGCAACGTATAGAAAACGTATAAGAATATATTTACCTTGGTTAGCTCACCAAACTAGGAAAGCCCAATCAAATTGCCGAGATAACAAGGCGAGTTAAGCTTGGATGGACGGCTTTGAAAATGTTAAGTCAGGTACTCAGAAATCAAGAAAAACAGATCAATTTAAAGAGAAGGGTATGGGAAGCCTGTATTCTGCCGGTGCTGACGTACGGAACAGAGGCGATGGCACTAACTCAAAAAAACGCAACCAAGCTCAAAACAACACAGAAAGCTATGGAACGGTCAATGCTTGGCATAAATGTCTCAGGGATCGAATAAGAAATACAGACATTAGACGTCACACAAAGGTCATTAGACATCATGGACAGAATTGCAAAACAAAAATGGAGATGGGCCGTACACACCGCGAGAAAACCTCCGGAACAGTGGGTAAGCAGACTCATACGATGGCGACCTAGAACATCAAAAAGAAGTATAGACCATCAACAGAAGAGATGATCAGATGACATAAGCGTGACAGCCGGTAGAAATTGGCTACATGGCAGGAACGTCAAACTGGTGAGAGGAGTTTGATTACGGGGAGTGACGCCCCCGCCATTCCGAGTTGCCATGGGATATGGCCCATCAAATCCCATCGTCCTCCCCCAGGCTGGAGAACACCAAAGTACAAAGTCTGGAGCCGATCAATGACAGTTTGTGACAAGAGGGGCTGCATTGTATTGGCTGGCAGGAACGTCAAACTGGTGAGAGGAGTTTGATTACGGGGAGTGACGCCCCCGCCATTCCGAGTTGCCATGGGATATGGCCCATCAAATCCCATCGTCCTCCCCCAGGCTGGAGAACACCAAAGTACAAAGTCTGGGGCCGATCAATGACAGTTTGTGACAAGAGGGGCTGCATTGTATTGGCTGGCAGGAACGTCAAACTGGTGAGAGCAGTTTAATTACGGGGAGTGACGCCCCCACCATTCCGAGTTGCCACGGGATGTGGCCCATCAAATCCCACCGTCCTCCTCCAGGCTGGAGAACACCAAAGTACAAAGTCTGGAGCTGATCACTGGGGAGTGATCCAACAAACCCCATTTTTACCCCTGTCAGACTAGGGACCGCCAAAGGAATGAGTCTGGGCCGATGCTTCGAGTGGAAGCGGCCCTAGGTGGTAGATGCATAAGCCTACTCGCATCGTCCGGTGAAAGACCACCCCACCAGAATTGGGAAGCGCTAAGTGGTTTTCCCAAATCACGTTCCGCTTCCGCGCTGGTGGTCCCGGGTTCCACAGTAGGAATATATGGACATGATGGTGCTTCCAGGATCAAAATATTCCGGAAGTAAACTCCCCGGCCATTCGGATCTCCGGGCGCTGGGTGGCCCTGGGAGCCCTTCATTCCGCATTTCACAGACAGCAAATATACCGAACCAATTTAGAATAGATTTCTGCAACATAAGAGGCCTAAATACAAACATAAATTCGGTACACCAACATCTACAAGCAAATAGACCACACATATTAGCCCTTACAGAAACACAAGTATGTTCTACAACAACAACAGTGAACTACCTCTATCCTGGTTACGACTTACATACCCGATTTAGATATAAGTTCGGAATATGCCTTTTTTTCCGAAGCGACCTTTCATGTCACCGCGAGGAAACACTCGAACCGAACAACCTTGACGTCATGTGGCTCAAGTTCACCGCCAAGGGATTAACCAAGTTTATATGTTGTCTCTATCGCCCTCCGAGCGATAGAGCCTACCAAAGCTTTTTCTCAACACTAGCTACCACCTTTGACTCAATACAGGTCGATCACCCCAGTTCAGAAATAATCGTTCTGGGAGACTTCAATGCCCACAACACCAACTGGCTCAAACATCACAACAAGACCGACAACGAAGGTAGAGAGGCTGAAGCATTTGCCATCAGCTGCGGGCTTACTCAACTTGTAGACGAACCAACTCGAATCTCAGAGAGGGGCGAATTCGCCGCCCTCCTGGATCTTTTTCTGACCACCAATCCTGACCAGTACAAGGTTACAGTTGGTCCGCCATTAGGTACCTCCGACCACAAACTTATTACAACGGTTTGTGAATTGCCACTCATACAGAAGGATCCACCATTGCCTCGCAAAATCTGGCATTACAATTCTGCAAACTGGGACGATCTGAGGCAGTTTTACCTAGATTTTCCTTGGCTCGACGTCTGCTTTGCCACTGACGACCCGTCAGACTGCTGCGAAGAGATCATGCAAGTAATCTCCTCAGGAATGGAAGCATACATCCCAAATTCCATCAAGTTACCATCAAAAGGAAAGCCCTGGTTCGACAAAAGATGCGAAAGAGCTGTAGGAAGGAAACACCAAGCCTATAAGTACTGGCAGCAAAATCAGACCGCTGAAAATCGCAATTATTTTATCGAAGCGAGAAACGAGTGCAAGCGTGTGATCGACGAAACTAAGGACAAACACAATCAAAGGATCAGGAATAAACTTTTGCAATGCCCCAGTGGCTCCAGGAATTTCTGGTCGGTAGCAAAGGCAGTAAGTAACAACTTTACAAAAACGTCTCTCCCACCTTTAACGGACGAACGTGGCATCACGACGACTACAGCCAAAGAAAAAGCAAACATGCTCGCCAAAATGTTTTCATCGCACTCTACCTTAGACGTGCCCCAAAACAAGACTCTCCCCACTATACCAAACATCAACACCACTATGGCAGAAGTCAAGTTTTCTCATCGTGATATTCACA
>MU186221.1:75243-94686 GCA_016904865.1 Pissodes strobi | reverse complement strand
AAAACATAGCATCATTTGTGCATTTGTTACTTAAAAATCCAAATTGATGAGTAGTAAGTATTTTATATTTAGAGAGAGAAAAGATAGAAGTCTTTTTTAACCAATCTTACAATGATCTTTGAGAATGTGGGAAGGAGTGCAATTGGGCGATAGTTCCAAGCTTGGTCTTTATCTCCTCCTTTAGGCAAAAGAATAATTATTGCCGTCTTAAGACAGTTTGGAAAACCCCAATTTTGGAATTACTTGTTAATTAAAGTAGTAAGATGGTTTAATGTGCAAGTTTGAGAACATTTTCAGAGTAAGCCCATCAGTCCCAGATAACAATTCGTTTTTAATGTCTTGAATTGTGCTGCGAAGCTCAGCAAATGCTACAGGCGTAAAGAAGAAACTGTGTAAATTCACATTAGCATTAGGGAGATATGAAAGTGGATCATGAGAAGGAGTTATGGTGTTCATTTAGCCACCGTTACAAAGTAATTGTTTAGGTTCTCAGGTGAATTAGCGATTGCGCCAGACGAAGAAGTCTTATTCCTTAAATCATTCACAATAGGCAATGATTCTTTAGCAACGTTACTGGATTTAGCCAGCCTCTCATTATAATAAATGTCCTTGGCAGCTTTTATAGTTTTATGATAGACTTTTCTGTAAAGTTTCACGTAATCATGGAAGAAGAGGCTGTCCGAGTATTTTTTTAGGTGAGATAATGAACGCGTGTTCTTTGCAGATGTACATAAGTCTTTAGTTGACCAAGGTATATGTTGTTTAATTTTGATAGGTCTAAGTGGTAAGGAAGTTGAAAGCCAGAGTAGATAAAGTTTTTATAAATCTAGAAAATTCGGTATCGACATAATCAGAGACAGCCCAGTCAGTTGTTAGACATAGGTGCGTGAAATTAAAAAAAAAATTGTCCGAAAAAAAATACGGCAAGATTTGCGCGAAGCAATTTTGCATTGGAAAATTCTATTACTTCATGATCAAAGAGCCCGAGTTAAAGACAGCACTGTCAAGGAATTCTGGATCAAACGATGACACGACATAGTCTATAGTTCTAGAAATAGTTTTAGTTATTCTAGTTGGTGAGTTAGTATACCAAAAGAGACGAAAATGGACCGAAGGGACTCTTGAGCAACACACAGAATGGAAAAGTCAACATTAAGGTCCCACACAAAATTAATTTGAGTTTTAATGGCAGGGACTCAAGCTAGCTCAGTAATCTTTGAGTGCATATATGCATGTTGGCGTCAAGTGTTCTGTAAATACAAACAAGATAGAGGTCATAAGCGTTATGATAGACGATGGAAAATTCAATTACTTTCTCACACAATAAATTATCGAACTTTCGTCACTGCCGAAAAGTCGTTGTTAGTAGACATTATCATAGTACCCCCATGAAATAAATTACCTCTAATAAATCTGTTTACTGTAGTATAATTTTTGACAAACACAGGCTCATCAACATTTAACCAATGTTCAATTATGGCAATGATTTCTGGAAAATAAAAGAAATAATTCGTCTATTTTGTGTCTTATATAAGGACTGAATATTAATAAGAAAAACGTACATAAATCTATAGTATCCAAAAGCTGAATATTTAAGAAGCAATAGAAAGGAAATTTAAGGGTCTATAAAAAACGTATTACCGAAGGCAAAATCCTTCGAATTTTCTTTACTCCAATAATTCGGCTTCCCTCTGGATATGTTTTATTATTTTTTTAAAGTTCGGGTTATTTTAAGCTTCTTGAAAAGCATATTTTTGGCATCGCCCGTTTTTTATTGGAAAAAGAGAAAAACATTCTGATCGAAACAGTTCAGTTGCGATAAAAGAAGATCCCAAGTATCCGTGGTGTTATTTAAAATCCGAACAATTACGATTATACTACTGAAACAAGTCCAAAATTCGAAGCTTTTGTGAAATCCCACCATTAAAAACTTCAACATGGCAAGTTTTTAAATGTGTCAAAATGCCGTGGGATGCAATATTATTAACAGCTTCGCATCATTGCTTATTCAAGCTATATTTTCTGATCAAATGACTACAAAGCTCAATCTACTCCAAAATTGTGTTCATTCTGGAAAAGTTTAATTGAACTTTCGGATGAATCGAGGACGTGGGATGTGGGACTCGCATTAATCTTCGTACTGTGGAAATTTCAGCAAAGGATACGTCGCAAGTGTCAACGTAACGCAACTTAGCAATTTCAAGTTTCGGAATTTTCTGAGCTACGCCGCCGATAGAAATACGTGCGTCAAAAATTTATATAATTATGATACAGACCGACATAATATAATGGTTGATTATTATGTTTATTATTTGGCAATTAAAACGATGATTATCGAATTAAAATATTACTGAGACTGGTAAGAAATACATCGTAGTCCAAATAAGGCTTTAATTGCCTTATATCCCTTGTTACTGACTGATTCTCTTTCTCGCTTAACTGAAGTCTACTTTACCCAGATGAGCATTACATACCCGAGCCTGATCAGTGACGACTCTGCCTCGGGCACTGCCCAGAAAAAAATGTGCTGAAAAATAAGTTTTTACTTCAAAAATAAAGAACTTATTAGCTCTTTTTTAATAAAAGTGTTAGTTTATTTAAAGCTAAGACTTTTAGTATAAACCTGGTTAAAATATGTAATCACTATTCGGACTAATACTGCCGATAATCTGCGCAGGTGTCCCTAGTCACTCCATTTTACCTACTGGTGTTAAGTTGGGCGCTAAAACATAGCAGCTGTCATAATTTATGTTAAAAAGCCTAGAATGGCTAGTTGACAGGCTTATACGAGATAATGCACAAATTTTTCCATTGAGTGAACGTTAATATGCATGTCAAGTAGGTAGATCGAATGATGATCTCAACAGGCTACTCTCAAAATCAACAGAGGACAAAGAGATAGCAGTAACCACTTTTCAAGATATAGAAGTGGCATTCAATCATGCTTCAAGCATTTCCATTAAGTGTGCGCTAGATAGAAAACAGGTACCAGCAGGGACTATATGCCAATGGGCACAATCGTACCTGGAAATTAGCGTAAAAACATCATTCCCAGGTGAAGCCGCTATTAGCTAGCATAAATAGAGGCTGTCCCCAAGAAGGAGCTTTAATTCCACTGTTGTGGGCCATCCTTGTAGGCGATCTGCTTCAAAAACTATCTACTGAACGTTTCTTATGCCTAAGATATCCAGATAATATAATAGCGATAACGGTGCGAGGAAAATTTACCGGCGCACTGTCGAAACGAAGTCAAGGATCTATCAACATCGTGGAGGACTGCTGTATGGGCGAACAGCTCTCAGTCAATCTACAGAAAACAATAATGGTTCACTTCACACGACGAAGAGTCCTGAAAGACATAAAGCCACTAGTTTTCAGCAGATAAACTCTCACCTCTTCACAGAAGTGAAATATTCAAGAATAATTTTAATTGAAATTTGACATCGAATTCACACATGTGGTCTAACCCCAAGATGACTCTGGCTCTATACGAGGACGATAAGACCTATGATAACATATGGAGCAGTAACTCGGTAGACAGGCAAGCGGGGGCGAGGGGGCTATTGAGTACCGTGCAAAGGCTAGCCTGCCTGTGCGCCATGGGAACCATGAACTCAACCCATATACCGCTCTAGATGTATTTCTAGGTCTAGCACCAATACACATTTACATACAAGGAGAAGCTTGGTAATGGCGCTGACAAGAAAAAACTACTAAAAATAGCGTGTTGGATATGCCCACAAATTACATTAATCCAATATACAGATTTGAAAACAATTTTAAGAACGTAATACCAGAAAGAAACGATTGGAAAAAGGCTCACCGATAAAGGCAAAGCTCGCGCAGTATACTGACGGCTCGCAGACCGATTAAGATGTCGGAGCCGGCATATATGAAGAATATCTAAGAATAGAACTCTGCGCAAAGGAAATGAAGAACTAGAAAACTATCAATAAAACGGTGGCAATCAACTCCGGTTGCCAGGCACCACCAAATGCAAATAACGCCAACAGTACAACGTCCAAACTCGTAGATATATGCTGTAAGGTATTGAACCAGCTAGATAGTCAATAAATTAGCTCTAGCTTAGATTCCGGAGGACCCAAGGATACAGAGGCAACGAAAGAACAGATGAAAAAGCCAAAGCAGGCGCTCCTCGGAGACCAGAGCCCGTTGTAGGGTGATCAGGTGTACTATTAAAGCATCCGTTACGAAATGGGTAGTAACAGAGTCTAAGGAATAATGGAATGTCCAACCAGGATAGAGACAACATAAATAACTCATTGAAAGCTCCTCATTGATCTAGTAGTAAGGACGCTAGCGGCACCAACCTTGCATTTCATTGGCTTGGATGCGCTTTTGTACGTACATGTAGTACTAGCCCATACGTAACTTTTAAGAAGTGTTACCACGACGGTACCCCCGCCAAGTGGGGCGGATGGCTGAAAACTGCGAGTTTGCTCGGAAAAGGGCCTCTACCTTTAAAATTGCGCGCTTGACTCCAATTTCGAGGACAGATTTGGATTCCTCACACTCAAAAACATACCTATTGACTCCAAAACTCACACCGATATATCTATAATGGATTTACAAATGCGTCATTTTTGTAAGAAACAATGTTACGTCGCTGTCGCTGTGGTGTGTAGGGTGTGGGTGGCGGTGGAAGCGCGGATAAAGTTACATGCAATGCACAGTAAACGTGTATTTATTATTTTGCTTTAGCAAGCCATTATTTGATAATATTGCAAAGTAAAAACTTTATCATTTTAGTAACTGCATCCTTTTGTTTGACTAAAGTATTTAAAAGCAAAATTATTTGTTAACCGAATACCAAAAATAAAGTAATTAAGTTTCTATTAAAACTGAAGTATATAGTAACCAAATGAATCACTAGCATATGAATCAGACATTGATTCCTGCAATCGTCCTTCACTGAAGTATTGGAAATGAAGCGATGCGTCTGGATTCATCATGAATGCATTTCATGCAGTGTTCTTCTCACTCCGTAAAACCATTCTACGTTGTCACAGCCGGTGAATGCATGAAAAACAGGAATAGCCTGAGACGTGGAAGGTCCTGAAAATATGCGCTAAATTAGATCGTTAGTGAGCAAAAGTAGTTAAATTTTACTTTCAAAAACATAATCTCTCCTCTTACCTCAAAACTTCGCATATTTCATGGATTGCTATAAATATCGTTGCTTGCTAGTAGGATGATGTATCCAGAGCTTGAGGAAAGCAGGCACACCCTAGAGCTATAATGTCTGTATCACTAACTCTTATCATAACTCTTTTCTGGCCCTGGCGTACTGCATACGCGGATTTTTGTTCACGTATTGTATTCGTGAACAAAAATCCGCGTGTCCGCTTCCTTATGATTACAAGGAGCCAATAATGTTGCATTGACACCGGCACGGTTTGTTACAACACTTTCTGCTTTCATGGAGATCAAAAGACAGCCAGATGGAGTAGTGCAAATGGGAGTCGCATCCGCGAAAAAAAATCAATCTTGTTTGCATTGTGCCGCAGGAAATCTTTCCAATTCTCGGGAATTTTGCCCTCGTTTTCTCTGGTCATTTCCAAAAGACTAGATTTGAAATACCTGAAATAATAGAAAATTACAGATAAGCTGTCTTTGTCGATTGGGTGTAAATTCAGGAGAAGGACAACTTACGTGTCCCACACGTCCAGCCTGAGAAATATACTTGACTAACGTAGTCAACAAGGGCACGCACAGTTCAGATTGCAGTACGTGGATGGTTGCTACCCTTCTAGAATTTTAAAGTCCACGTCTGGTGCAGAGGTACTCTCAGAGGTGTCCAATGGAATCAAGAATTTGTCTGTAAGGTCCTCTTTTGCCGATATCTGAGCCGTTCTCATTGAGCAAAGCCGTCTGATTTAAGGGCGAAATCTTTGGGGCCGGTGACTAAGTGTAGGCGGGCCCTCTTCACTCCATCTAATGGCAACTTGGAAGCGATCCCACCCACAGAGGATGCTCGGAATCTATACAAGCAGCGAGTGTCTTACCAGGTAGTCTATACGCTAGCTAAGATTCTGTGTTTTTGACAGGTCCCTGCGATGTTTTTGCGGAATTATGTTGTCTAAGGTGTACTTATTAAGAATCGTTTGGTTACCAGGTCCAAAAATGGCCAGTTAAGTTTTTATACAGGGTGGTCACCTTATTACTGCTAAAACTTGGGAATTAAAATGGTTTGACACATAAAGCTTTTTTATTTACTTAAGCTATAGCTTTTAATGATTTGTCATTGTAAAATGAAGTTGACAATATGTCAGTAAGATAATTTCATATTACAGGGTGGTCCAAATTTTTAATAAAGAAAATGCAGGTAAAACATTGTGAATACATAATTATATTTTTCAGTTTTAAACAGGTTTAGATTTATTCATTGTTAGTGCACTTGACAATTACAAAAGGAGCAACACGCCAACTCAGCAACTCTAAAGCTGCACTTATTTTGCCGCAAACATTTCGAACAATTGCAGCTTGGTACAAGCTCTTCAGTTGGAGGAAAAAGGTCCGTTACAGACTTTGGTAAGAGGCAACCGGTCTCGATTTTGTATCCAAAAACAAGAGGATCAAGAAGACTTTGTGTTCTCTCCAAACAATGAGTTTGCTTGTAAACAATATAGAAAGCCCGTAAAATATGAAATCTAATATTTGAAGTAGTGGGTGGTAACTTTTCTAGAGAGACGGTCTTTTGGTGATGATAAATCCAATATCTCAGATCATTAAATGTTTTGCAAGAATTGTTCTTGCGGTATGCTTTTACCAAAAACTCCTCTGCATGTCGAACAGAACTCTCTATTTCGGTTTTGGATAACCCTAAAAAATATCAATCAAAATAAATACATATACGGGGTATAATTTTCCTAGGTAGGTATACCTTGTGCAAGGTTTAGAAGAAATTTTTCTGGTTCGGCATGAAGAGCAGCACGTTTTGTCCTAACTTTCTGTTTCACAACGACCAGCCATAACATGTAATGGAATGTCTCGTTTTGTAGCTCCTGCTCCTGCTTTTATCCAAAGTCCTGCAAAAAAAATTTAAGCAAAATAAATATTAAAACCAATGCTGCAGGTTTAGGTTTTACCTTTAATCCGGTAGCTTCAAATGTTCTAAAATAATATAATGCCATGATTATAATATCAGTATCTGACAACAAAATACATATTTTTTCATATCTATCACGCACTGCCTGAGCTATGTGAACCATTATTCTCATGTCAGCTTCTTCTATCTTGGTTTTTTGCAATATATTTAAAAACTCGGTAGATGATAACGTTGATTAGAAAGATTCAGTATTTATGCAAATCAGTTGAACTTCAGGCCAGAATTGGTAACCATTTTTTAAAATAAATGAGCGAATAGAGGATTGAAGCAAAATTTTATCTTCAGTAGAGCCCCAAAACTCTTTTTCTTGAACAGATACAGGAATATCTTCTGTAATTTCATGAACACAAATACACTCGTCAATATGGGCGCCGGCAGGGGGGGGGGCAAAGGGGGCAGTTGCCCCCCCCCCCTGGAACATTAAAATAACGCTTAGTATTAAAGTACATTTCAAATTATTCAGTGAAACCTGCATAGGTACCTGAAAATTACATTTACTATTTTCTTACAATATCACAACAACAATTGAAAGATCTTTCAGTACCCTCCGACGTGTAAAAACCTGGTTGAGGTTAAGATTAACTATGTCTGATGAATGGTCTCTGTATGCTTAGCATTCGCAGAGAATTTGAGAATAATAATAAAGACAGAGCTATTGAAAACGCAATAAATCGGTTTTCACAAAAGAGAAGAACGCTGCTATTACTTTTATCCGATTAGGAAAATATAGGTATGTACATCCATAGTCCATTAGGATATTTTTTAGGACAGATACATTTCCAATCAAAAAATGTATGTCAAAGTTACGCTACAGTTAAGTTTAAGTTAAAGTGAAGCAAACCAGAACCGTATAGATGTATTTATGACAATAAAAAAGCGTGTGCACTATGTGCGCATATTAGAAGTTAAACTTCTTAAACTTAAACGCCCTAGCCTCGGATTTGGTTAAAAAGTAGTTTTTTTAAAAATACCACTCAATTAACAAAAAAGAAGGCCTAAATGAAAAAAACTATTCTTCATAAAAGTTTCGCGTATGTCTTGATAAGGTAATAGAGCAAACCCCATATTTTTATCTTGTAAACTAACAAAGATATTACAATAATTAAACGCCCTAGCCTTATACATACCTTATCAGATTTGGTTAAAAAGAATTTTTTTTAAATATATCACTCAAGTAACAAAAAGGGAACGCCTAAATGAAGAAAAAAATATTCTTCATTAAAGTTTCGCTTATGTCTTGACAAGATAATAGAGCAAATCTTATATTTTTTGCTTGTAAACTAACAAAGATATCACAATAACAATATTCTCATATTTTTCGATCCGCCAGGTCGTATCGCTCATCGTGTATCGCCAGCCGTGTGTCGCGACCTTCAAATTTTACTCCCGGCGCGCGCTAAGAAGTTTCACTTCAAAAATATTTAAGTTTCGCTCTATGTGCTCTACTAATAAGGTTACATAATTCAGCAGCTAAATCTTTAAAAGTTTGTGGGTTTTTCCAGTTTAGCTTTCGCAGTTCCATCACAACATCTACCATTAATCAAAATTTATCATTGTTTCCTGATAATGTGAAATTTTCGAAGAGTTTTGTAGAGCTCTTCTAAAATACTGGATTTGTTGGGTTCTTTTTTTAGCACATCTTCTTCTTCAAAAAGAATGTTATCATAAGCCAATTCAAATGCTAACAATGACTTTATATCATAATTTCTTTCTCTAGCTAAGTCAAAGATACGTCGACACTCCTAGTTTTGTTTACCAGAGGCCTTGGACTGTTTTTGTTTGACATCAGGGGTAGTTAGGAAGATTCTTTAAATCTCTCTTTTTGAAAAGTTTCATACATCCGCCAGCCAGTTTGAAACACATCTAACAACGCTTTTGTAGTTTCGGCAGAATGGCATTCTCGTGTAAAATATTTCGTAGCCGCTGGTTCCCTTCCTTAAATGGATTTAATCTATCGATTCCACATTTTGACATCTTTTGAAGTAAAGCGTCAGCCCTTAATTTTTTCCTTTGTGGTACTCATGATGGGTTAATTCATAATTGTCATTTTTTAAAAACGTCTTTTTCCTGTGAAGGTCGGATATTGCGAAAATATCAATGATAAACAAGGTCCCACGCAGCTGCAAATATTTTTTACGAGTAGACCCAATAGTTCCTGACCATCTTTTATTTGATCTGTTGATTGTCTGCTCCAATGCTTGATCTGTACCAACTGATGTAAAAGGCATGTTTGACTGCTTGACTACAAATTGACCTTCATAGACGTAGTAAAGATTTAATATTAAAATATAATATTATGTATTTACTATTAAGTATATTAACATGTTTAATAAAAATTTTGAAAATTTGATGCATAAATATAAGATTTATGGAGCTCTTGAATATTTTTTATGCCCTCCCTCCATCCTTTTGAATATACCAAATATGTTCTAATAAATATAGGGATCATGGACATAGTTATCAAAACTTAAACTGCAGCCAGATTTGTAATTAAAAGCATAAAATATTTTAATTTAATGTAGCACCCATCAAATTACTAAAAAAATAACTGGCCAAAATCTTGAGTGGTAACAAACCAAAACATGTTTAGAATGGATTACAAAAGCATTATAAATTTTTACATTGCGGGGACCTTTCAGCCAATACAGAACCATAGCTAGCGGCTGTATTAAGGCTCAAATATAATCAAAAGACGAGGGCGTATGTCCTCCGTGGCCTGGACGGCGATATTCCCGTAAGTGAAATCAAAAAGCATATAACCAAGGAATATCGATATAACATTAAGAACGTGTTCGAAATGAAAAAGACGCGCGAACCGTTATATCTTGTAGTCACCGAGGCGTCAATCACTCTAAAGAAAATACAGCAAGATATCCGCACTATAATGAACATTAGAGTAACATAGGAACATCGAAGAAACACACGACCAATCATGCAGTGCAGAAGGTGCCAGGGCCATGGGCATTCTATGTCTGCACGAAGAATTTCAAATGTAGTAAGTGTGCCCAAGCGCACGAAATAACAGCATGTAACAGCACCACAATTAAATGTGCCAATTGTGGTGGCCCACACCGAGCAATCGATTTAGATTGCCCGGTTTATTTATTCAAACTAAATCAACTTCAAGCTAACAAACAATCGCCTAAGCAATTCAAGCCAGCTCCCGCGCCCGCCACGCCGGCCTGGCAGGGGCGCGGGCCTGCAGGGAATCAAGGCCGGGGTACAAAAAGAAGCTACCCACAACCGCAACCCCAACAGCAACGCCAGCCACAAGGAGGAAGAGCACCACCCCAAGAGGACTATGACAAGGCCTTCCCTGACACTTTAAAGGCCTCGCAACAAGCGAAACCCGCGCCGCAAAATACAGGGGTAAGTGGCAATGCACACAATATGTTGACAAACTTAACCAATGTAGTAAATAAAATCAATTCTTTAGTCAACATTTCCGAACTGTATTTTGCACTCGATGAGTTTAGTAGCATGCTAGAAGCATGTAACGGAGACAAAGTGAAGATATTGCAAGGCACCTTGCAATTCTTTACCTCCGAAATCCATAAATACAACATATAGATGGCTTGTTTTCAATGTCCGTTCTTAATATTTTATCCTGGAACTGTAATGGTATTAGAGGCAAACTTGACGAATTTAAGTATTTTATGTACAAATCCAATTTTCAGATTGCTTTCTTGTTAGAATCGCGACTTTTAAAATTAAAATTCGTAGTTATTCAGTCGAACGATTCGACAGACCAATCAGAGAAGGGGGAGGTGTGGTCTGCCTGATACACCGGTCGCTTAAATATAAAAGACGGACCCGTATAAGGTCGGTCATTAAGAACGTGAGCGTCGAGCTCGAAGGTGGCCTGTGTATCAGCGGCGGGTACGCTCCCCCTGATCTGCTTATTTCCCAAGCAGACATCCTAGCTCTTCTCGAACCGGGCAAGCGCTCCATACTCATTGGTGATTTTAATGCCAAACACGTTGCGTTTGGCGATAACTATACGAACCAGAAGGGGCGTGTAGTTCGCAGTCTACTTGAAGGCAATCTGGAAGTCCAGTATCTAAGAACAAATGAACCCACTTACTACAGTGAACGCTATATCCCTTCATACTTGGACGTGGCGTTTGCACGAGGGGTGACAGGCGCCGCACACCTGAGGTCATAGGCGATCTCAACTCGGATCACCTTCCAATTAGGATGAGTCTAGCTAACGCTAGGCGGCCGGAAGCCAATGAAATTGAGATAATTTCATACAAAAATCTTGATTGGAGGGTGTTTCGAGCGAGATTGGGCGATCTAACTGTCATCCCGAGGCAAATTGATTCCGTTCAAGGACTGGAGAGTGAAGTGAACACTTTTACCCAAAACATACAGCACGTCAGAGACGCATTATGTCCGAAAGTCAGGAAGAGGCCGTTTACGGAATCTCTTCCTGACGATATCCTTCTCCTCATCAATCTCCGGAATCGAGTTCGACGCAGGTGGCAAAGGAGCCGCGCTGTAATCGATCGGCTAAGGGTGAATGCACTAAATGCCCAAATCAAGGAGAATATTCGTACACACAGGGATGCGACTTGGAAGGACTTCGTGAATGGGCTCGGCACGGGTGATGGCTCCCTGTGGAAACTCGCGAGACAGGTTCGCAGAGGCCCAACTGACATCCCCGCGATTCGGGATGTATTGACCGATCAGGCCAAAGTTGAGGCCTTTGCGGACTTCCTTGAGGGCGTACACAGGGAAGCACCGGACATCGAGCCATTGCACGCCCATATCACGGAGTTCATAAAGCCGTTCTCGTACAGCAAATTTCCGATTCCGCCCCCTGTAATGAATAAACTTCTTGTCACCCCATCCAAGCTGCGCAAGGTTCTTAGCCATCTGCCCAAGAATAAGGCTCCGGGGCCTGATACCATCCCTGATATTCTCCTCAAAAACCTACCCAACAAAGCCCTTGTACATTTTATGCATATAGTGAACGCTATGCTATGCTTGCAACATTTTCCTAGTTCGTGAAAGATCGCGCGGATAGTACTGTTTCCTGAACCCGGGAAAGACTTGAAGCTGACGAGCTCGTACCGCCCAATCTCATTGCTGAACACAATGAGCAAAATTGCCGAAAAGCTCATACTGTCCAGATTCAATGAGGCCGCCCTGAGCCTCCATATATTGCCGGACGAACAGTTCGGTTTTCGCGGTGGGCATGGCACTAACATGCTTGCCGCGAGAATCGTGCATGACATATATGAGGGGTTCAATGAAGGGCATTGCACCGCCTTATTGCTTCTGGACATTGAGAGGGCGTTTGATCGAGTATGGCATAACGGCCTGTATTAAAAACTTTTTGTAAAACACGGCTTTCCGCTGCACCTGGCAGCTTTGGTCGTGTCATACTTGGCCGGGCGCTCCTTTTCGGTACGCATCGGCAAACTCAGACTCAACCTTGATGCCGATTCAGGCCGGTGTCCCGCAGGGAACAGTGCTATCACCGCAGCTATTCAGCTATTACATAGCAGATCTTCCCTCCCATCCTCACTCATCCTTGGCATTATATGCCGACGATACCGCCCTCTATTCTAAAGCCCCCAGCGCACAAGAGGCGGCAAACAACATTGCTGCCTATATGGCACTGATCAGTCAGTATCATACCGACTGGAAGATTAAGTTAAATGCAGCGAAAACCGAAATGGCCATTTTCACCCGAAAATACAAAAATACTGAAGCCCTTCCCATCCTGATAAATAACATCCCCATCCCTCCCAAATCCAAAGTAAAATACCTAGGAATCATGCTTGATATGAGGCTAACGTTCGTCGAACACGTCTCCTATATCAGGAATAAAAATTTCTTAATTTGGTCCCACGTCGACTATGTCAGGGAATATGTGGATAAACTCGCGTGCAGATTCTTGGAGCACGGTATCCGCGGCTCGCCGAAGACCGCCAGCATAGCCGACACAAAATTCGATCTGAATCATAGAGCCAAACACGGGCCCATACATAGGAGAACAACATTCTTTTACCTCGATCCTAGACCTCCTTGAATAATATCCCCAATTCCCAGAAATTTCCACCCTCACTCACCCCTAAAACCCACCCTGCTACTTTTCGGTCAAACGAAAGTAGCAGGAGCACAGAAGGTGCCCATCCCGCACAATCGATACTATCCGAAAGTAAGCTCCACCCACTATGACCCAAAAAGCATGGTGGGCGGGGCTTGCTAAGGGACTTTTAAGCCGTATAAATATGGCCCGGCTAGCAGTCCGACATCAGTCGTACCACTGCAGTCACGCCGTCTCTGCACTCCTTGCTCCGGCAAGCGTAGCATGGCTACACTTCGTCAGGAATGCTTCTAACAACTGTTACATATCACTCCTCATTAACGCTATCATCGATAGCTTTACACACGTATGAATGAGAGTATGAAAGCGTGAGTGTAAAACCAGTGAACCGTGACATGGGGTTTTTCAAAGTGCTTTTTCCCCATATTTACCTTCCCTCATCCTCCTTCCCCATTGAAAACAAGCCACCTAGCTCTATTGCCATCTGTTTGTAATGTCTTACCGTAAATCACTTGAAGGGCATCGCCCAATTAAGTCTGACGTCAACTATGCATTGCCACTTGCCTGTTGTAAATATAGACTGGGCAGTCAAACAGCTCTCTTTGCGCGCTTTATATCTGTGTGAGGTACGTAGAAGCATCTGTTTCCCACTAATTACAACCTACAAATATTCAAGAACCGTGTCAATCAACATCTTCGCACACACACCGCTCGTCGAGCGTCATAGGATCTACCTTTAGTGTGTGTGCCACTGCCATTAAAAAAAAAAAAAAAAAAAAAAATCTATTGTAAGATGCAGGCGTCCCGCCAGCAATGTATTGTGTAGTATTAGTTTATGTAAGATAGGTATAAGTGTCTAAAACTCTGTTTTAATGAACCAAATAAATGTTATTGATTGAGATTGTACTTTCGCCTGCGGACTGAGGATGGGATCAAGTGTCGGATGGTTGAGATCCAAAATGGCGAACACTAGACACCATTTCCAAGGCCCGTTCGGTGCAAGTGTAAGGCGCTGGAAATTGCAGCTGCAAACAGAACAATGTGAAGTGCTACGAATTTTGCAAATGTGTCTTCAAAAATTGATTTTAATATTTAAGGTTATTTCATTCTCTGATTCATATGCTAGTGATTCATTTAATTACTATAAACTTTAGTTTTACTAAAAACTTAATTAATTTATTTTTGTTATTCGGTTAACAAATACTTTGGCTTTTAAATGCTCTAGTCAAACAAAAGGCTGCAGTTACTAAAATGATAAAGCTTTTGCCTTGCAATATTACCAAATAATGGTTTGCTAAAGCAAAATATTAAATACACGTTTACTGTGCATTGCATGTAACTTTACCCCCGCCTCCACCCCCACCATGACCCTCACCCACCGTGACGACAGCGACGTAACATTTTACTCGTTTGTTTTTACAAAAATTACGCATTTGTAAGCCTATTATAGGACTATCGCAGTGGCGTAGCTACCGGGTGGGCCAGGGGGGGCAAGGCCCCACGGCGCCAAGTGAATTTAGGCGCCGCTCCGAATTTATAAATATGCTAATGCTAACAATGCTCATGAGCTTAACTGAGTTTTTAAATTCATTAAATTATAATACAATCAAAGATCAAAGACCAAAATATGTATTAAACTTTTTACCCAACCAATACATTTTGTGTCAGGTATTTATTATTTATTCTATGTGGAATAAAAAGATATATCCCGGCGGCATATTTACACATCCTCGCATACAATGGCACCAGGGTGCTGAAATCGGTTAGGTTTTGTAAGCGTTTGTAGCGCTACAAAAACTCACTGATTTGGGCGCCTGGAACACGCTGTTATATAATATTTCACTTTTCGCATGGCCCTCCGCTCGCTTCGCTCGCTACGGGGGCTCAAGAAAAGGTAACTAACCAGGTGCTAACCCAAACTAACCCAAGACATACCCAAAATCAAGAAGAAACTGTTTAGAAACTTAACCTAAAAAATAAAAAAAGCAACGGGGTTTGAACCCAGGCTGCCGATAGCCGCCGAATTGAGACCTAACCATGTAGATCTCTCGAGCACGAGGGCTCTTGCCGCAAATTGATTGCATCGTGAAGACATGGCGCGACAGCTTTTGTAGCGCTACAAACGCTTACAAAACTTAACCGATTTCAGCACCCTGGTGCCGTCGTATGTTAGGATGTGTAAATATGCATCCCGGCGCGGCGGTATTTGGTACATGCAAATTTGTAAAAACGCTGCGTAAGGCGGCATGCCACCTCAAAGACAAAAATTCCGAAAATTTCGGTCGTAAAAAGTATGTGTTTTTTAGAGTTTCGTATTTGGGAGGTACCATTAGCCAGACAAGTCTAAATAGCCTAGCAATACTCAGCATAGAAAATGAATTTGTCCAAAAATTAATTTTGATCAAATAAGCGATCAATTTACGTCGATTTAAAACCGAAGAAAGACTCCAATGTTTAATTAATTAATTAAGGTTACAGATGTTTAGTTTTCGTTTATATTTAAATATGTATGTACCTGTTGGTTGGTTGCCGTTTATATATTTTATATTCATATTCCTGTAAAAAAAGCGTGTGCACTATGTGCGCATATCAGAAGTGAAATTTCTTAAACTTAAACGCCCTAGCCTGGGATTTGGTTAAAAAGTAGTTTTTTTTTAAATATATCACTCAATTAACAAAAAGAGAAGGCCTAAATGAAAAAAAACTATTCTCCATAAAAGTTTCGCTTATGTCTTGACAAGGTAATAGAGCAACCCCATATTTTTATCTTGTAAACTAACAAAAATATCAGAATAAACGTCCGTGACCGTTTTCCGTTCCCTGCCAGCTCGCCCGCCGTGTGTCGGGATCGCGACCTTCAAATTTTACTCCCGGCGCGCGGTAAGAAGTTTCACTTCAAAAATATTTATTATTTTCTGATTAATTTGCGTATATACACAAAATATAGGTTTGTTTTAGGCCCCAGCGGATAGGCTTGCCCCCCGGCGCCCAAATTTCTAGCTAAGCCACTGGACTATCGGTGTGAGTTTTTTGGTCAGAAGTATCTATAGGTATGTTTTTGGGTGTGTTGAATCCAAAACTGTCCTCGAAATTAGTGTCGGGTGAGCCGTTTTGAAGTTACATGCATTTTTCCGAACAAAACCGCTACCCCCACCACTTGGCGGGGGGTACCGTCGTGGTAACACTTCTTAAAAGTTACCTATGGACTAGTGCTACATACGTGCAAAAGCGCATCCCAGCCAAATGATACGCAAGGTTGGTCTGAATATGTGCCGTTAACATCCGGACTATAGTACGCCACAATAAGGAGTGTGTCAGATTGATGGCGGGCTTATTGACCGGTGTTGATCGACTAGCAGGTTCTGCCAAAAAAATGAGGAAACTGCAACCCACCCCGAAATGTGCCAAACTAATCCAGTAGCTACATGCTGCACTGAGGGGTCATTATCAGAGTCAAAGTTTTAATAAGTAAATCCTGGATCAGAGTATACTCAGAGATACAAAGCTAGAACTTACAGGTCACAGCGATAGGCAGGCGGTTTTGGAAATCGCCCAAAAAAATCTAATTTAATCTCGCCTAACCTCTCTTTTACTGGAAACTCTTTTATAATAAATATTCTATTGTCTTGAGTGAGTTAAATGAAGATATTTTGGCGGTTCAGTTTTCTGAACGGTTTCCGTGCAGTAAATTATAACTATTCATAATAACTGCTTTTACGTTTGGTACTTACTTATAAATACTAGGAATATAGATAATTATTTTAGTTTTGTATTATTAAAAATTATGAATAAAAAATTGTGTAAATTAAAAAAAAAAATCTTACATGGATTTTAAATTCGAATAAAAATCTTATAGATACTTATTACATTTAGCATTAAAACATGTTTTTCTAATATATTTCCTTCTGCGCGGAAGATACATTCTCTAATAACTGAGATATAAGAACGAATAATAACAAAATGTCGAGAAAAGATGAGACCACAGTTTTATTTTGAATGTGATTGCAATTGGTACTGATCTAGTCTAGAGGAATTTAGAAACTTTAGGAAAAACAACATTACTGTTAGACCTCTGTTTTTTAAAGCACGTTATTTTCTAACGGTACCTGTTGACTAACCTTCTCAAATAGTATTTTACAATATAAAATTTCCAGTTATGAATTGCGCGATGTATTTGATAATATAATAGCTTTTCGAGCAATATACAAACAATTACCTAATATAATAGTGTAAGGCATGTAAGGGATAAAGGATACATTTAAATGATAGAGTAACGGAAATTCTGAGGGAGCCTTATCAAATTAAAGACCCAAACTAATGAGATACTTAAAGCATGAATTATTTAAACTATCCGTTTACTAATGGGTTCTAGTTTTAAGGCGGGTCTCACTGAATTAACTATTATTGGAATGAAAGGTTTATACAGGGTGGCATTTTTAACTGGAATAAATTCAGTATTAGGGAGCCTATTTATTTGTTGAAAAAATAAAGGAACACGCGGGTCCCTTTATTTTCAGTTTGGCACATTTTTTTTTGGTCTCTTTATAAAATTTACCCGCTTTTGAGGGTAGAAACCACCCCCAACTTTTTTTTTCAAATGTGAAGGTATGTTTTGTGATAGCTCGTTGGAAAGGGAATAAAAAAAGGAATATGACCCACTATTTACTTTCGCATTTTGATAAGCTAGGAAGTTAAAAAAAAATAAAAATCGAATTTTTCGACAAAGTTATTTTATTATAAGTATTGTTGGAAATATTGCCCATTTTTTTCTTGGCAAAACCCTAATCTAAAATAAAATGCATTCATGACATTACGAATCATATCTGGAGTTATTTGGCGAATTTCGTATGTAAGTCGTTGCCTAAGTTCATCTAAATTTTCTGGTCTTGTTACGTAAACTTTCGTTTTTAGGTAACCCCAAAGGAAATAATCCAGAGGATTAGGGTCCGGCGATCTTGGCGCTCATTCAATGGTACCTCTTCTTCATATCCAGCGGTTTGGAAAAACTTCACTTAAATAGTGTCGCACGTTTGGGGCGTAATGAGGCGGAGCACCATCCTGCTGAAACCATATTCGATCGTCATGAAGATCTGCTTCTGCTTGATGAGGAAATAAAGCAGTCAAAGCCGGCATAAGCTCTTCTAGCAAAAAATTCAAATATGTAGTGCCATTTAAGATAGCTGGAAGGTATATTGGGCCAATGACTTGGTCGCCAATGATGCCTGCCCAAACATTAAGTTTTTGCGGACGCTGAGTGTGTGTTTCTCGCATCCAGTGAGGTTTTTCTGTGGACCAATATCGACAGTTCTGTTTATTGACTTCACCATTGAGTGCAAAAGTACACTCATCTGTAAAAAGAATCCAATCTAAATCTGCTAAATGCTGATCAAGTGCACTCATCATCACTTCACAAAACTGAAGACGGCGGTCCG
The DNA here is from genome assembly GCA_016904865.1 of Pissodes strobi. NCBI lineage: Eukaryota > Metazoa > Arthropoda > Insecta > Coleoptera > Curculionidae > Pissodes > Pissodes strobi. The sequence goes on along the minus strand of MU186221.1, from coordinate 76,067 downwards.
GATCATCTTCTAGTAACTCTTGTACGTATTGCATTTTATAAGAACGCATTTGACATGATTTTACTAACTTTAATGCAGACGTATGGCTTATGTTGCATTCTCTTGCAACCTGTTGAACTGGAGTATTAGGATTTTCTTGGAGAGTCAGTAAAACATTTAATTACGTGTCTTCATCCATTACTCGAGACTGCCTTACTCTTGGTATGTCTCTCACGTGGCCCACTTAACGATAACGATTTTCAATTTTGCTGATGGTGCTTTGGGAAATTGCTGGAAGTTCAGGGTGTCTTTCCTGAAATAAAGCTACTACTTCTGCTTATGTACGCGATCTGACTCCAAAGCCAATCATCATTAAAATTTAAATTTTTAGTGATTCAGGTAAATAACGCATTTTTGTATGAAAATACTTCTTACTTAAAGAAATGGTTCAAACTGCACAAAATACTACAACAGATAAATTATTCGCTTCTGCCAAACTGAAAATAAAGTGACCATTGGAATGCGACAGACAAGTAAGCAAAAAACCTTATCAATTACATTTTTCCCTTTTTATTTAGACATTCCGCGCAGGCAAAATCCACTTGCTAAAATGGCAACATTTTATTATTTTTCTGGCTTTCTAGCTTACCAAAATGCAAAAGTAAATAGTGAATCATATTCCTTTTTTATTCCCTTTCCAACGAGCATACCTTCAAAACATACCTTCACATTTGAAAAAAAAAGTTGGGGGCGGTTTCTACCCTCAAAAGAGGGTAAATTTTATAAAGAGACCAAAATAAATGTGCCAAACTGAAAATAAAGGGACCCGTGTTCCTTTATTTTTT